>JAWPEI010000106.1:0-230654 GCA_035578085.1 Solanum pinnatisectum
AAGATTATGCAAAAGGTAGCATCTCCTAGAGTCCAATGCAAGAAATGGTCTAAGATTGTACTTGAAGGAGCATCTCCTAGAGACCAAACTAAATGAACTAAGAGTATGCTTTAAGTAGTATCTCTTAGAGTACAAACATGATGAACTAAGATATACCTAGTGTAGTATATCATAGGGTTCAACCTTAATGAAATAAGATGTACTCAATGTAGTATATCCTAGGGTTCTAAGTAATGTGGGATTAAGACAAGTTAGTGAAGGACCTCATAATGTTCAAGAGTATAAATGGACTTAGATATGCTTGAGTTGCACCTCCTAGGGTCCATAATGATAATGAACCTAGACATGCTAAAAGACGTATCTCATAGGGTCCAACCTTATAATGAACTAAGATCATGCTATAAGTAGCATCTCGAAAAGTTCAAGTTTAATGAACTTAGATTATGCTTTAAGTAGCATTTCCCTGAAGTTCAAATATGATGAACTAAGTTTTACCTAGTATAGTATCTCTTAGGGTTCAAACAAGAAGGGACTAAGATAGACCTAGTAAAGTGTCTCCTAGTGTTCCATGCTTTAAAAAGAGGGCTAGTCTCTAAGTCAAGGAACATGAGTATGATGACCTAAAGAAGTACTTAGTATGAGTAGTAGTATCGGATGCTACTCATGCCTTGCACAAGTATGACTAAAGGTTACCTTATGAGTGTTGTCTTACATGAGTGATACTTGATAGATTGTTGCTATAGATGCCTTCCAAGATAGGATTGACTAGAAGTGATAGTTCCTTTGTCTACATGAAGTAAGCCAACAGTGATACCAAAGGAGGGTGAATATGACTATGATGGATTCAATGTAATGCTTAGTGTGAAGGGTAGTATCGGATGCTTTTTATGCATTGCACAACTGTGCCTTGATGTTACTTAGGAGTATGGTAACCTTATGGTAGAAAGGTTTAAGACTTAACTATGCCTATAGACCGTGATTAGGATGACCAAAAAGGGATACTTGGCTTCGGTGGTATTATGGGATGCTATTCTTGCTTTGCACATGTATGCTTTTTAGGTTACTTGAGAATGGTTCTATTATGGTATTTGTGACCAAGAGTCAATTGTGCTTATATTATTATGACTTATCACCTATACTCTATAACTATGTCTTATGTTGACTGATGTTTATATAATGCTTATATTGGAGATTTTGCTATTGACTATGATGATTATGTTATTATCTCTTATGCTTATGTCTTATGTTGACTAACCATTCGAGATGCTCTTATGATGTTGTGCTAGCTTCCATACTTGGTACATTTTGTACTAACACATATTACTTACATTCTAATCAACTATAGGGTTGAGGAGATTGAGTTGCTTTGAAGGCTAAATTTTTCCAAGGATCTAGAAGAGTTGAAGATTTTGGCGAGTCCTCATAGCTTTGAGGACAAAACCCACCTTACCATTATGTCTTTTATTTTCTTGTTAAGACTATTGTATGGGCTGTGTCCCAAGTGTTTATTCTCAAAAGTTGTATTAGACGGTTTGAGACAAAGTATAGAAAGTCTTCCGCTTGTTTTTATGATAAATGACTTCGATTCTAAAAGTTTTAAATTTTCCTGTATTTTTTATTATCTTATGTTCAGGATATGCTAAGGGCTTGTATGCAACCCCTTCAAGGTTAATTACGCTATGTTACTTCTAGGGGGTAACCTCGGGTCGTTACACCCATGTCTATAAAAAATGAGCTATATATGTTATATAGGTGATGAGCTTGGGTGTTTGCTTAAGGCTTCCTTCTATGATGAGTAAGACTAGTGGAGGACTACTCATGTCTTGGCTAAGTATGCTTTGAGGTTACTTCAAGAAGTATTCCTTTTATGTTGAAATGACCTATTATGTGCATTGATTATGCTTATGACTTACGTTGTCCAACTCTTATTTTTATGTTGATGTTTATGCAAGCTATCATAGTTAGTACATTCTTGTACTAATGCATACTCTTGCCTACATTTCTTATAAAAATGTAGGGTCCAGCATTTCCGACTCTCATCCTCATCGCTAGGATCATAGTAGAGGCAAGATTGAAGATTGGCGAGTCCTCATAACATTCGAGGATTTGGCCACCATTTCCTTATGATCTTTTGATTTTACGTTTTGAACATTGTTTTATGGGCGGTGTCCCAAGAATCTTTGTATTAGATGGTTTTGAGACAATTGTATAAGACTTCCGCTTCATTTTATGAAACTTTGATGTTTTTGAAAATGTTTTAAATTTCTACCGATTTTCTATTATCTTGACTTTGTAAACTAAGTGGCTTATATGAGGCCTCTCAAGGTCTTTTACGCCATGTTATGTCTAGGATGTGCCCTTGGGTCGTTAAAAACTTGGTAATTAGAGCACAATGTTTAGAAAGGTTCTAGGATGTCTCAAAACTACGTCTAGTAGAGTCTTATTCATAAGTGTGAAGCGTGCCACATTTATGAATGAGAGGCTACAAGATACTTAGGAAGCTTCACTGCTTTAGTACTCTAAGTCCTGTGATAGAGTTTAAATCTATAAGGTCTCTCTCCTAATCCTTATCTAATGGTCTACATGATATGACTACTCGAAGGGCTTATCTGTCACGACCCAAGGCTACCCCCTAGATGTGACATGGCGTACTCAACCCCGAAGGGGCCTCATACAAGCCTCATAGCATTCTTGAACATAAGAACATAGGAAAATAGGACGGAATTAAAACTTTTCTTTACAATCGAAAACATCTTTCATTAAAACAAGTGGAAGACTTTCTAAACTATGTCTCAAACCATCTAATACTTTGAATAGAACCTTGGGACTTATCCCAAACAAAAGCTTCTAAACATAAAGTAAAAGACATAAAGGGAACATAATGAGTTTTGTCCTCGAAACTATGAGGACTCACCAAGTCTTCATCTCCACTCTTCTTAGAAACCTATCTTTCAAGTATAGAACATCAATATCTCCCAAACCCTACACTTTGGTAAAAAGGAGAAATATGGGTTAGCACAATTAAGTACTAAGTATGGAAGCCATGCAAAAACCATGCTTAAAACGGAAATTTTCTTTTAAAATCATGCTTTATGCCAATTTGAGAAAACCTTCATGAACATAAGCATAAGAGGCATAATATACAACCATAACCAAGATACAAGTCATTTCATCAAATTAGAACATAATCAACATATAGACCATTTCTTCACATTAGAGCATAATGAACATATAAACCATTACCTTCACATTAAAGCCTTCAACTCAAGTAACCCTCAAGCTATACCTTGTGCAATGTATGGATAGTGTCACATACCACCATCCATACTGAAGTACCACCTTAAGGTCACCAAAAGTGAGCTTACCATTTGATCTTTCCATCTTTACACAATACACATACATAAGAGACATAAACATTTCATAAGTCATATCATCACATAAGGACCATCTTCTAGGGCAACTCTAAGTCATACTTGTGCAATGTATGAGTAGCATCCCATACTACTACTCACACTAAGTACTCCTTTGAAGCCACCATAGACAAGGCACATTCATATTCAATAAGTCATAACAAAGAAGTAACTCATAATACAATCCAAGTATAGCATGCATTATCTCATTTAAGCATATAAGTCAACATTCTTCATTAGCTTCATTACATTTAGAGCACCTTCATTCATTAGACATTAGATAAACATTCTCATAAACATTATCATAAGAGCCCATTCATTTCATTGACATTATAAAGGAATACACCATGACCCCTCTTAAAGCCTACTTGTGCAATGCATAGATGGCGTCCCATACCACCACCCACACTAAGTAGTGCATTATTAAGAAGCCATAGTTCATTAACATTCTTTGTGGGGGTAAACCTTAACCGACATAGACCATGTGAGCAATTCACGGAATCCCGATATCACCCTCACCGGATAAGGGATTCCTACTTGCCTAAGGCAGGACCATTGCTTTTAGCTTAAGTTGATCAACTAGCTAGACCTATGTGGGCACATAGTTATGGGATAGGGAGATTGCTACTAGACACCCCACCTCAACTCACGGTAGAGCATCCATCTCAAGAGGTTCCTACTAGATACCTCGCCTCAACTCACGGATGAGCATTCACTCCAATTCATATCCACTCGATGCTTGGCATTATTCCCCATGGAGTACTTAATATTCATTACATTAGTTCATCATGGGATAAAAGATTGTTACTAGATACCCCGCCTCAACTCATGGATGAGTATCCATCTCAAACCCAACATTCACTAAAATGGGATATAGGGATTATTACTAGACACTCCGCCTCAAATCATGGATGAGTATCCATCCCATCCCAACATTCATTCATTGGAAAGCTCATATATTCAAAGATGAGAATAGCCTTTCACCTAAGAATCCCTTATTGTGAGAAAGTCCTTTCACAACAAGTCATTATTATTCATTGGAGTACAATTGAGAATAGCCTTTCAATAGACTCATCTTCATTAACATTATCATAGAACTTATTCATTAGTCATTCATGAGTGTGTGTGAGTATGTGAGAATAACCTTTCACATATAGCATCATCATTCATAAGTTCCACATTGAGGCTATACTATCAATCACAACACAATTACATACTAAACATTATCATAATACATTCATTGAATTTATAAACATATCCTTCACATCATAATCATACCTTAACCTTCACATCTTGCCTTTTAAGGCCATAGATCACATTCACCCACACACCTTAGATTAATACAATTAGGCAAGAGTAATAACATAATTTCAACATTCTATATTCATATACCCATAACCAATTCGCATACTTCATAATCAATCAAATCCCAACCACAAATCACAACTTAGGAAATTGGGGGAAAACATGGGTTCTAAGAAGAAATCATCTTAATTCATCTTTAAATCCACAATTCATTCATAATTCAATGCAATAAACCTTTGGAAATCATTTTGAATCAAACTCATGCATAGATTGAAAACTAGGGTTTTTAGGAAACTTTAAAGATTTGAAATAACTTTTGAAATTTGCTCCTTAAAAGAAACTAAGTCAAGGATGAAGACCACCATACATTTAATGGAAGAAATCCACAAAAATCCATTGAAAAACTTGAAGTCTTGACCTTGGAAGCTTGAGTTCTTCACCTCCAATTGAGGTTTCTAGAGAGAGAACTTTTGGATAAGAGGAGAGGATTTGATTTGAGGTTTTTGAAATAATGAATTGGAAATATGTTTTAATACTTTAAAAACTTTGAAAATACCATAAATACCTAATTAAAGCTGTCCCTCAACTAAAATAGACTTAGGGTGAATTTACCAATTCACCCCCACCAAGGTCAAACCATTTGACAGATTGCAGGTGAGGACCACAACCACCAAACCACGGACTGTGGTCTGGATCACACCCCATCTTGGTCAAGCGTGGTTTGGGGTTGTGTCTTGGTTTAGAGGGTCTTGACCTACGGAGGCCATCCACGGGGCGTGGATGGACCTACGGGTTGTGGTCCCCTTTTGTAGGTCACCAAGTTTCTGGCAACATTTTGGTTTCAAGTGGTCTTGGGGGTTAGGCTTTAGGGTCCTCCTCAAGGACCCCTAGGGTGGTCCTTGGGGAGTCGTACCTTGACGTTTAACCCCTAAACCCCTCAACCATAGCTCGGGACAACATATTACCACCTCAAACCTCACACCAAACTCATAGGCACACTAGTTAGGCTCTAGTTTCACTTATTCATTTTATGGGTCATTACATTATGCTAGAAGGACCTAGGGAGAAGATATTGGTCAAAGAGCTCTTCCTCAAGCTCCTCAAACTCATAGACACACTAGTTAGGACTGTTTTTGAAGTGTTGGCTCAAGCCGTGAGGGCCCAAGCCAATAAAAAAGTTGTGAACCCCATGAACCCAAATGTGGGTTTGACGGCATCTAGAGTGAGGGACTTCACTAGGATGAATCCTTCGGAATTCTATGGTTCTAAGGTTGAGGAAGATCCTCAAGAGTTCATTGATGAGGTTTACAAGGTCTTGACTATTATGGGAGTGACTCCAGTGGAAAAGGCAGAATTGGCTGCTTATCAACTTAAGGGCGTTGCTCAAATTGAGCTCAACCAATGGAAGGAAACAAGATCGGTAGTTGCGGGTCCCTTAGAATGGGAAAGGTTCAAGTCCTCTTTTCTTGATAGGTTCTTTCCTCTTGAGATGAGAGAGTAAAATATGCTTGAGTTTATTAATTTCCGACAAGGGAATATGAATGTGAAAGAATATGCTTTGAGGTTCACTCAATTGTCGAAATATGCTCCTTCTATAGTTGACGACTCTAGGGCAAGGATGAGCAAGTTCATTTCGGGTTTGTCCAAGTTGGTAGTGAAAGAGTGTCGTACGGCTATGCTTGTTCGTGACATGGATATTTCTCATCTTATGGTTCACGCCCAACAAATTAAAGAGGAGAAACTTTAGGAGAGTTCTAGGGAGACAAATAGGTCTAGAACCGGTGATGGTAATTTCTCTAATGCTAGGTCTTATGGACATGGTTGTCGTAGATTTCAATGAAGGTTTTCCAGGAAAGGTTCCTTTAATGCTCCTAGGCTCAACAAAGATAGGGTGTCTAACCCTAAAGCTCAAGGAGGTGGTAATGGTCTTCTTTGCCTAATTGTGCTAAGTGTTGAAGAAAGCAAGAAGGTAAATGTCTAGTGGGTTCCAATTCTTGTTTTGGTTGTGGTAAGATGGATCACAAGCTAAGAGATTGCCCTTTAGTTGCTAACAATGAGGGATATAGTCGTCGTAGGGCTATACCCTATCCTTCCTCCGATCTAAGTGGTTCGGGTACTAGTGCTCCCAAGAAAAATAGGTTCTATGCACTTCAGACTCGTGGTGAATGATGAGTCTGAGATTTGGACTTATTTAGGGCTTTATTTGTATAGATTTAATGTCGTCAAATGCTTATTTTATGCTAATAACTTATGTAAAACCCTTGATTTCAAGGTATTTGGATTGAGGAACAAAGCAAGGACACCAATTTGCAAAAAGGAACAAAGTGAGCTGAAAGAATGAAGAAAAGTAAGCCTGGTGATCACCAAGTCCATTTGGCGAGTCACCAAACGGCTACTTGACCGCCTAAAGTTCTAGTGTGCCAAGCCTAGGAAAGAACCAAGTTGGCGAGAGAAAAGAGCAGTCGGCAGATTATCGAGTGGTTCCACGATGCAGTGTTGGATTGCCTAAAGTTACAGACCTGGAGGATGCTGAAGGCCAAGGCAGGGCAATGGAATTGACCAAAGGGTGGATCGTCGAGTGGACTTGCGAGCCCGACTTACTTCACCGAGTGATTATTCGCAAAATATATTTTTGGCGACTATAAATACATTTTTGAACATTTAGTTTAATATGATATTTTCATTACCTCTAATTTTCAGTTTGGAATTGTAATTATTCTGAGTATTGAGACAAGTTTTCTCTAGTTTTTCCTAAGCTTTGGAGAATTGAAGTTTTTCACTTTTGAGAAATTGGAAGTGGGTTTTTGAGATTCTTCGACTTTGAACATTGTAAAGACGAAATTGATCTTACCTAGTTGATGGAAACTCAATTTGGTAACGATTTTTATCTTTTTATTATGTTTGGCTAAAACCCCAATTCTTAGGGTGTGATTATGTGATTATGGGCTGATTTAGTTTATGGGTGTTTCTAATTGTTAGTTTAAATGTTGTTTAGAAGTGATTTTAATCATTAATTGTGGTTCAATTTAAGAATTATAGTTGCAAATGCAGTTCTACCCTTGTGTTTTTGGCTTGCTCGAGAGAGAGGTTTTAAAACAAAGATTCTGATTGATGGTCAGTGGGTATTTGGTTGTCATGGGTTCAACTCGAGATAGTGAATCCTAAACTCATTTCCACACATTCAGCTCGAGAGAGTGAATGGACTAAAGCGTAGGATGTTCTTATGTTGCATGCTTGTTGATGCTTGAGAGAAATCAACTTGATTCAGGGTAAATTGTTCGAGAGAAAGTTTACCTCCTCTATAGTATAGCATATTCACTAATATACAACTATTTTCTAACAGTTTCATTTACCCATTTGTCTACATTAGCCTATAATCGAATCACATCCCAAGAACCCGTCTCATTATTTTTATTTCGTGTTGTTTACTGCTGTTGTAGTTGATAATTAAAACCATAACCTCCTTATTTGACATTTGTGTCACCTCTTGATTTGAATTGTGTTTTCATTTGATAATGTCTATTCCTATGACTGACTTGATCATGTTCACACTTTTCTATTGAATTTACACATACTACTCCTTGTAGGATTCGACCCTTACTCATTTAGTTGGGTTTTATACTGACTAGCGATTGTTGACACTTAGAATTGGATGAAGTGTCTTTGAAATGTTAAATCAAAATGGCGCCGCTGTCGGGTAGTGGTGTTGTTTAATATTTTTTTTCTTAAGTTGAATTTTGTTCTTGTTAGTCATAGTTGAATCTACTTACTTTTAGTTTTGGTTTTCATGTTGATAGTTTAGAGCAGAATAAAGGAGCATATCATGTGGAAATAATGACCCAATGGATCACCCTTCTTTGAGATTGATGCTTTTCAGGGATAACATCCTAACTTTCAATCAATTGGAGGGTGAGAGTATCCATGAGTTGTGGCAAAGATTTAAGGAACTATTGCATCAGTGCCCAGCTTATGGAATTCCATATAAGATGCTGTTGGAGTGCTTCTATAGAGGTCTTGGTCCTGAGAACAAAAGAGTGGCTGACCAAATTTCTCTAGATGGTCTCACAAGGCTACCCTATGCAATAACAGCCCAACTCCTTGATCATATGGCCAAGACCAACAAAGAGACTGAGAAAGATCAGTTTTTAGCCACACTATTGACTCAGCTGGATCTCTTGGCTAAAAAGATTATGTAATTGGAAGTACCATACCAAAAGAAAGATAGGTACATTCCCCCTCATGAGAGTAGAAAGTCCAAGGAGTATGAGGGTGGACAAGTAGAAGAGATTCTCTCACTCATTCTCCACAAAGTCGAAGAACACGACAGAGTGTTGAATGAGATAAAAGAGTATGTCTCACCGGTGAATCATATGAATGTTTCCCATTCCATATCTATTCAGCTATAAGAGACCTAGATGGGTCATGTGTTGTCTCATCTCTACCCCATAAATCACAATTGAGGGGGGGACTTGCGTCGTGCCACGACGTTAACTAAGGCACTTCTTGGGAAGCAACCCAAGTTTCTATTACTTTATTTTTGTTTTAGAAATAATCGTGTGTTGATTTTGCAGGTTGAAGTGTAAAATGTGTTTAGAAAATGCAGGTTGGCGAGCAAAAGACCCAGTCGACGACTCGCTGAAATGGTTGGCGAGCCCAACTTGGATCACCGTTGGACTCTAGAAATGATGAAGTTGGAGTCTGTAAAACTCGGCGAGCCCATGGACTACTTGGAGATTCACTGACCAGGTCAGTGATCACTACTTTGTCAGCCATTTGGACCCAGGTCCTGTAAAACTCGGCTAAGTAAGTGACCACTCGGTGTATTGCCTAGTGGTTCGGCAAGCAAAATGAATGTTACGGAAAGGGCGAGAAGTGGACGGTTTTTAAAGGCCAAAGGTTTAAAATTTCAAATTCTTTCACATTCCCTCACTTTTTAACTTCCCAAGATCGGACCCGCACTATATTTTTCTATATTTTTGTGTTTTTACCACTTCCTAGTCATCAATCTTGTGTTTGGAGTTGGATATCTTTGCCGCCTACCATTTCAAACTATATATTCAACATTAAAGCTTGGTTTTTTGAACCCCGATCTCATGTTTAGCGATTTTACTCAATTGTAATTGTTTTGATCTTAGTGATGTGTGCTGGGCCTCTCTGAATCCATGTTTTTGTACGGGTGTGCCTGTTTTAAATTTGATATCGTGCCTTGATAGCCTGTGTTGTTAATTTCCCAAGTTTCGTGCCTTAAAATTAATCGAATTCTTATGGGTTGTGCTTAATTGTGTTGGGTCTAGTTGGGTGAAGTATGAGTAACCTATAATTGTGCTAAATGATGTACTTTTCCTGATGATGGAGCGTTTGACATCATTCTTAAGGGCTTAAGTCGTCAAATGGCTAATTTTTGCCAAATCGGGGAAAGTCTGAGTACCCCGGTGGCATGGGTCTTATGGGTATGAGTCTAAATGAGTTTGTGTATGTTTTGATTTTGTTTTTGGGGGTTGCAGGGTTGATTTTGGAAGTCGGGGTAGAAAATAGGCACGTTGGGCAGTTTGGCGAGCTGGGTTAAGCTCGTTGAATCCCCCTTTATCAATTTTAATTTCTTGCGAATGATGAGTTTTGGTTCTGTAACTTTTGGCGAGAAGCCTGATTTTGCCAAGTGCACTCGATGACTCACCGAAAGTCTTCTTTGATTGCCTTTTATGCACCCCTAACCCTAAAATACACTATAACTTTCAGCGAGCTTCTCTGTGCTCGCCGAAATGCCCTTCCCATTGCCGTAATGCCATTTTTCTAGAAAAAGTTTTGAGCCAATCCTTTTGGCGTGCCTGATCTGGCTTGCCAAAGTGATTCACCGACTCGCCTATCCAATCGGCAAGTTTGTCTGCAACTATTTTTCTGCAATTTTTCTTGAACTGTTATTAAATTTCTATGATGTTTTTGTAGACATGTCTAGAACCAACCTCGACATGCCACCCAGTAAAAGAGCACGGGGTATAGTGATCAATGAAGGGGCAGCAAATATCCCCCAAAAAGAGAAAGACAACACCGCCTAAGGGAGGAAAGGGGAAGGGTAAGAAGCCTATGTCTGAGGCTCTAGAGTACAACTCTAGCAGCGAGGAAGAGTCCTTTGACTCCCAAGCTGCATTCTCTGAGCCGGATGATGATCACCCTTTACAGTCCAGGCGAGGAGATATTCGTGCTAGGTCTCGCATAGATGCATCGAGAGCTCCAAAGGCCACCCCTCCTATGACAGATATAATGCTAGCTCCGGCACCGACTCTGGCCCCAGTGCCTCCAGTTAGGTCCCTCCACCCAGGCTACTCAACAAATTAAAAGCTGATGGGTTGCGGACTATTCTTGAGGAGAAGCTGCTTTCCACGGAGGGCTTAGTGGGTAGATACTCCATCGTCATGGACACACTCCAGTTTCATCGATTTGAGCAGTTCACCAGGCCCCACGACCCCTATATTCCTACATGGGTCCGGGAGTTCTACACAACATATGGTGAGTTGGTGCCCAAGGGAAACACGAAGGCCAGTGCTTTCAGACCGGTGAAGTCTGTCATGGTCTGAGGGAAGGAAGTAGAGTGCAGTAGCAATCACATTAATATTGTACTCGACAGGGCCTGCCTACTACTCAGTCCCTAGATGACTTAAAAGGGCTAGCTTGTACCCTTGATTTCTGATACCATCCTGAGGTGGATCGAGGCAGGAGCTCCCATCGAGAAGAAGTACCTGAATATTGTCACTCGATAATGGTTCGGTTCATCAGCAGCTCTATTATGTCCTCGCTGAATGAGTACATCCTTCGCCATCCAAAGTCGGCCTATCTTGGATCCATAATAGCTAGGAAGATGATTAACATGGGACTTATCATTGAGTAGAAGATAGCCATGCGGGCCAAACAACACTAGATGTCCCTTTTATTCGCGTTGTTGATTATAGAGCTGTGTCAGTGTGCTGGTGTTCCTTGTGATGAGACAAGAGATATTGAGGTCACTCCCACATCCTTCACAAACATATGACATATAGAAGCAGAGTACACATGGGAGGAGGCAGACAGGAGGAGAGCAGCTCCGGTGGACACATCCCTGGAGGTTGATGTTGAGATGATTCCTGCAGAGGCACCTTTGCCTACTCTGACCTTTGGGCCTTCAGGTACACTTGCTCCCACTTATTCCTCCCAAGCTCTTAGTACTGCTACCACTTCCTAGCCTGCCAGGATTACTTAGGCTATGATCCTAAAGATGGGACATTTAGCCCATTTTGAGAATATAAGGGCTACTCGATTGGAGGCTGCGGTACCATGGATGATTAAGAGTACTATCCTAGCTACACTAACTCCCTTATGAGCATCAATTGACACTCTCACAGCGAGAGTTGAGATTTATGAGAGTAGATAGGGGGGAGACTTCAGAGGTGACGACTTTAAAAGTTGAGGTAGCTGATTTGAGAAAAGATGTGGACTACTTGAAGTCCACCAACTTTATTCACTTCTGGAGGTAGCTAATGATGTGGATGCCCTGAAGACTTCTGAGATTCGTTTGGCCACCATCGGAGACGTACAGATGGATGACATAGTAGCAGATGAGTCATAGGTAGAGACCGACGAGGAGCAGATAGAGGTGCCAGAGGAGACCGTCTATGGAGACCTGCCTGACCTTGAGGAGATGATTGTCCAGTCAGTTATTCAGACATCGCTAATAGAGACAACCATGGCAAGCCCTAGTGGATTGAGTGCTACTGATGTGACATCGGACACTGATGCCCCGACAGATGGAGTGACTGTGTAGACATGATCTTCTTTACCTCCCTCTCTGTCACTTTTATTGATTTTTAGTACTTTATTGCATTTGAGGAAAAATTGCTTTTTATTTGTGGTGGGGTGAGGTATTTCCATACCTACCTCTTGTGATTGTTATTTTTGTTTATATATTGGGTTTTGTGCTGTAAATTGTGTTTTGGCACTGTTTTGTGGATGTTTGAGCTTGTGGCTCCTTGTTGTAATTGCAAGTGGTTTTTGGACCCTTCTGAAAAATTTTGCCACCTCTTGAATGTGTTTGAATGTGGCTGTTTTTGTGCAAATTTGAGTGTCGGTCATGATCAATACCGATGACTAGAATAGTGCTCTAAATCAAACAAAAATGAATGTACGGCTACGACGAGGCGAATTGAAGTTACATAGGCACTATGTGAACTTTTTGCATCTCGTTGTGACTAGCCGATTATGGAATTGAGTCTCTTGTGATGAACATTTCACACTAGAGAAAGTGTGGAGTCTTGTTTGATATTGGTGCCAATGCCTTGTGTGATGAGCTTACCGTAAACCATGTGTGATGACACCAATAATTTGCCCCGTTGGTCCGGTTGTCTAAGTGATGCAAGTTCTTGAAATGATCTTAGGCAACAATTTCAAAGAGTGAAACAATTTGACATTATACCTCTTTTGTGACCAACCTTGTGAGTGTATGAACTTTGTTTGAACACCCTTTGAGCCTTACCCTCTTTCTTGAAAGAAACTTGATGCAATTGTGACCTTTCTTTATCCATTCACCCATAATCCTCATGAAGTGTAGTTTTCTTGAATAGACAACTTAGGCCAAAAGCCTAAGTTGGGGGTGTGGTGAAAAGAGAAGGTAATCAAGAAGTGCAAAGAAGTCCCACTTGATCCATGGTCTTGAGAAAGATGGAACCCTCCATACACAAAAAAAGAGAAAATAAAAGAAGAATTAAAAAGAAAAAGAATGAAAAAGTTGTGGAATAAAGTTGTGAAAGTTGCAAAACAAATGGGGTGTCCGGTATTCCATGGAAAGTGAATAATGGGGTGCATTTTGAGCATGAATGAGAATGATGAAGAAAAGGAAAGGAAGTGTTGTTCATACCACATTTCATGAGGATAGCAGCCACTGAGCCTAAACGGCCATACCTTTACACTTAGCCCCGTTACAAGCCTTGAAATGATCTTTTTGATCTTGAGTGAGCTGAAACAAATGTTGGTTGGAAAATAAGGGAAAACCTATGGGTGGAGTCATGCATGTGTTCATCTTTGTGAGTGTGAGAGTTGTATGTGATTCCGAAAATATAAAGTGTTGAACAATTGTGTGAATATGGAATCATTATTTGTGTGAGGGCATTTGAGTGCCTTTGTTGAGCTTGAACTTGTATTTGAAGCAAGTATTGTGAATTTGAGAATCTTTGGTAATGGTGAGTCACAACTTGAACCTTTAAGTGCATAATTGATCCTTGCATAAGTAAGTTGAGTCTTGTTGTGTGCATTCATGATTGAGTTTTATGTAGCACTATTTGAGACATCCTTTTTGAACTGCTGAACTTTAGTTTTGCTTGAGGACAAGCAAAAGTTTAAGTTGGGGGTGTTGATGAGTCTGAGATTTGGACTCATTTAGGGCTTTATTTGTATAGATTTAGTGTCCTTAAATGCTTATTTTGTGCCAATAACTGATGTAAAACCCTTGATTTCCATGTATTTGGATTGAGGAACAAATCAAAGACACTAATTTGCAAAAAGGAACGAAGCGAGCTGAAAGAATGAAGAAAAGTAAGCCTAGTGTTTCCCAAGTCCACTTGGCGAGTCACCGAACGGCTAGTTGACAGCCTAAAGTTCCGGTGTGCCAAGCCCTGAAGGAAAGAACCAAGTTGGCGAGAGAAAGGAACAGTCAGCGGATCACCGAGTGGTTCTGCGATGTAGTGTTAGATCGCCTAAAGTTACAGACCTGGGAGGATGTTGAAGGGCAAGGCAGAAGGGCGATGGAATTGACCAAAGGGCGGATCACCGAGTGGATTGGCGAGCCCGACTTACTTCGTTGAGTGACTCTTCACAGCACATTTTTTGGTAACTATAAATACATTTTTAAACATTTAGTTTAGTATGATATTTTCATCACCTCTACTTTTCAGTTTGGAATTGTATTTATTCTGAGTATTGAGACAAGTTTTCTCTAGTTTTTCCTAAGCTTTAGAGAATTGATGTTTTTCACTTTTGAGAAATTGGAAGTGGGTCATTGAGATTCTTCGACTTGGAACATTGTAAAGATGAAATTGATCTTACCTAGTTGATGGAAACTAAATTTGGTAAAATTTTTTAACTTTTTATGATGTATGGCTAAAACCCCTATTCTTGGGGTGTGATTATGTGATTATGGGCTGATTTAGTTTATGGGTATTGCTGATGATTAGTTTAAATGTTGTTTAGAAGTGATTTCAATCATTAATTGTGGTTCAATTTTAGAATTGTAGTTGCAAATGCATTTCTACCCTTGTGTTATCGGCTTGCTCGAGAGAGAGGTTTTAAAACTAAAATTAGTGATTGATGGTTAGTGGGTATTGGGTTGTCATGGGTTCAACTCGAGAGAGTGAATCCTAAACCCTTTTCCACATATTCAGCTCGAGAGAGTGAATGGACTAAAACGTAGGTTGTTTTTATGTTGCATGCTTGTTGATGTTCGAGAGAAATCAACTTGATTCGGGGTAAATTGTTTGAGAGAAAGTTTACCTCCTCTATAGTCTAGCTTATTCACTAATATATAGTTATTTCCTAACAGTTGCATTTACCTATTTGTCTACATTAGCCAATAATTGAATCACATCCCAAGAACCCATCTCATTATTGTTATTTCGTGTTGTTTGTTGATATTGTAGTTGATAATTAAAACCAAAACCCCCTTATTTGACATTTGTGTCACCCCCTGATTTGAATTATGTTTTCATTTGATAATATCTATTCCTATGACTGACTTGATCATGTTCACACTTTCCTATTGAATCTTAAACATGTACCGCTCCCTGTGGGATTCGACCTCAACTCATTTAGTTGGGTTTTATACTGACTAACGATTGTTGACACTTAGAATTGGATGAAGTGTCTTTGAAATGTTAAATCAGTGTACAATAGGGTTTTCCCAAGTTGGTTACCGATATGTTGAAAGTGTGTCAACTTGATGTTTATGCTTTAGTTTATCCTGGTGCTACCTTGTCTTTTGTGACGCCATTTGTGGCTATGAGAATTGATGTGCTTCCTGATGTGTTGTTAGATGCTTTTTCTGTCTCTACTCCTGTTGGCGATTCTATTGTGTCTAAGAGGGTCTATAGAAAATGTCTCGTTTTCTTATCCCATAGAGTTACTCTTGTTGATTTGGTAGAGCTTAATATGCTAGATTTTGATGTTATCCTTGGTATAGATTGGCTACACTCTTGTTATGCTTCTATTGATTGTAGAACCCATGTAGTCAGATATCTGTTTATAAATGAGCCCGTCCTAGAGTGGAAGGGGGAAATTATATGCTGAAACGTCGGTTTATTTCGTGTCTAAAGGCTAGAAAGATGATTTCTAAAGGTTGCATGTACCATCTAGTTAGGGTGAAGGATATGGATTCTGAAACCCCTAATCTTGAGTCAGTCCCCATTATTAATGAGTATCCAAAAGTTTTCCTAGATGATTTAGTTGGTATTCCTCCCGAAAGGGAAATAGATGTTGGTATTGACCTTCTCCCGGATATGCATCCTATTTCTATTCCATTTTATAGAATGGCTCCGGTAGAACTTAAGGAATTAAAGGAATAGTTGAAAGATTTGTTGGATAAGGGTTTCATCCGACTGAGTATCTTTTCATGGGGTGCTCCAATTTTGTTTGTTAAGAAGAAAGATGGTTCACTCCATATGTGTTTTGACGATCGGCAATTGAACAAGATGACCATTAAGAATAAGTATCCGCTTCCAAGAATAGGTGACTTGTTTGACCAACTCCAATGAGTGAGTTACTTTTCTAAGATTGACCTTAGGTTGGGTTATCACCTATTGAGGGTGAAAGATGATGATATTCTGAAGACAACTTTTAGATCCCACTATGGTCATTATGAGTTTTTGGTGATGTTGTTTGGTTTGAGTAATTCTCTGGCGGCATTTATGGATTTGATGAATAAAGTGCTTAGACAATACCTTGATATGCTCATAATTGTGTTCATTGATGATGTATTGATTTATTCGAGAAGTGAGGATGATCACATTAATCATTTGAGGATTGTGTTGCAATTCCTCAAGGACCAACAACTCTTTGCAAAGTTTAGCAAATGTGAGTTTTGGCTAAGGTCCGTGGCTTTTCTTGGCCATATTGTTTCAAGTAGGGGTATTGAGGTAGATCCTGAGAAGACGAATGTGGTCAAGTTTTGGCGTAGACCTTATCCCTTTCAGACATTAGAAGTTTCTTGGGTTTTGCTTGTTATTACAGAACGTTTGTTGAGGGCTTTTCTTTGATTGCCTCTCCACTGACAACTTTGACTCAAAAGAAGGACATGTTTCTTATGGTCCGAATCATGTGAGAAGAGTTTTCGAGAATTGAAAGGCAGACTTACTTCCGCTCGTGTGTTGACTTTACCGAAAGGAATATATAGTTTTGTTGTTTATTGTGATGCCTCGAGAATTGGGTTAGGATGTTTACTTATGCAAAATGGTAAAGTCATTGACTATGCTTCAATGCAACTTAAGGTTCATGAGAAGAATTATCCTACCCATGATCTTGAATTAGCGGCAGTGGTTTTTGCCTTAAAGATTTGGAGGCATTATTTGTACGATGTGCATGTAGATGTGTTTACAGACCACAAGAGTTTGCAGTATGTGTTTAATCAGAAGGATCTGAATCTTCGCCAAAGAAGGTGGCTTGAGTTACTTAAGAATTATGATATGAGTGTTCTCTATCACCTCGGTAAGGCGAATGTAGTGGTGGATGCTCTTAGCCAACTATCAATGGGTAGTGTTGTCCATATTGAAGAAGAAAAGAAAGAATTGGTACGAGATGTACATAGATTGGCCCGATTGGGTGTTCCGTTAATGGACTCCACCATGGGGGGTGTTATCGTTCAAAATGGTTCAGAGTCGTCTTTTGTGACGGATGTGAAAGACAAACAATGTCTTGATCCGACTTTAGTAGAATTGAAAAAAACAGTGCTTAAGTAGTCCATAGAGGCTTTTTCCCAAGGGGGAGATGGTGTACTTAGATATCAAGGTCGTTTGTGTGTCCCCGATGTTGATAATTTGAGGGAACATATCTTATCAAAAGCCCATAATTCTCGGTATTCCATTCACCTGAGAGCCACCAAGATGTACTTTGACTTGAGGGAGATTTATTGGTGGAATGGGATGAAGAAGGATAATGCGGAATTTGTGTCTAAGTGTCCTAATTGCCAACAAGTGAAAGTTGAGCATCAGAAACATGGAAGTTTATCCCAAGACATTAGCATTCCTACTTGGAAGTGGGAAGATTTGAACATAGACTTCATAGTTGGGTTGCCTTGTCCCCGGCAACAAGATGATTCGATTTGGGTAATAGTAAATTGAATGATGAGATCGTCCCATTTCATTCCCGTCAAAGCTTCTTATTCGGCGAAAGACTATGCTAAGTTGTATTTGAGGGAAATGGTAAGGTTGCATGGAGTGCCCTTGTCCATTATCTCCGATCGAGGTACTCATTTTACTTCTCAGTTTTGGAAATCTTTCCAAAAGGGTCTTGGCACTAAAGTTAAGCTTAGCACGACTTTTCATCCACAAATTGATGGGAAAGCAGAGCGAACTATCCAAACTTTGGAAGATATGTTGAGAGTGTGTGTCATCGAATTCAAGGGAAATTGGGATGATCACTTGCCATTGATTGAGTTTGCTTATATAATAGCTATCACTCTAGTATTAGTATGGCTCCATTTGAGGCTGTTTATGGTAGGAGGTGTAGATCTCTTATAGGTTGGTTTGAGGTGAATGAAGTTGCCTTGATAGGGCCCGAGTTAGTTCATTAGGCTATGGAGAAAGTTCGACTTATTAGAGAGAGGTTGAGAACAACCCAAAGTCGACAAAAGTCCTATGTCGATGTTAGAAGAAGAGATCTTGAGTTTAATGTTCATGATTGGGTTAACTTGAAAATCTTACCCATGAAGGGTATAATGAGGTTTGGTAAGAAAGGGAAGCTTAGTCCCCGTTATATAGGCCCATATCAGATTTTGAGACGTGTTGGTAAGGTTTTTTATAAGCTTGACTTGCCTAATGATTTGGCATTGGTGCATCCGGTTTTCCCTATCTCTATGTTAAGAAGTGTGTTGGAGAGCCGACATCTATAGTCCCTTTAGAAGGTTTGGTAGTTGATGAGAATCTTTCTTATGAGGAAGCTCCGGTTGAGATTTTAGACCGGCAAGTTAAGAAATTGAAAAACAAGAAAGTTACTTCCGTGAAAGTGTTATGGAGGAATCATTTAGTTGAGGGTGCTACTTGGGAGGCTGAGGGTGATATGATGTCCCGATATCTCCATCTTTTTCCTCCTACTCCTACTCTAGCTTGAGGTAATGCGTTCCTCATGGTTTACTCTTTGTTTTGGTGTCAAGTGTTTTAGATATTCCCATGATTTCCTTATTTTATGCATGTTCATGAAAAACTTGTGTTTCGAAAAAAATGAGTTTACATGATTGATTTTCCTCATGTTGTTGTGCATTGAGTATGAGTTGCCTATAAACTTTATGAGATGAATTGTCGAACATGCTTTAGCTATGCTTCTGAGTATGAATTGCATATAGGCTCCATGAGATTATGTTGAGCATGCGTTTAGCTTGGAGATGATAGTTTCTCCTTGAATATGAGAAATTTTGAAATTTCATACATATTGGGTTGCTAGGTCTAGTTCCTACCTTCCTTATTATGCATTGAGTATGTTTAGCTTAGAGTCGATGTTTCCTCCTTGATTTTTGCATTTAGATGAGATTGCATGCATGATGGGCTACTAGTATTGAGTCTTTTCTTTCTAAAGGTGTCTAGAATTCCATTCAGGGACGAATGTTCCTAAGGGGGAGATAATGTAACACCTTGGAATTTAGTAGTCTAAGCTAGGGGCTAAGTGAGATATCATGAGCCAAATAAGTGAGCTTGGGCAACCTTTACGAGGACCCATACGGGCCGTGGTGCTGCCCATAGTAGCTCACAATATCTAACACAGTTGTGCTCACCTCCCATGACCACAAAGACAACTCGTGGTGGGGACCACATGTCGTGGTGATGAGCATGGTGAGCTAGGCAGTAGCTAGTCAAAACTGCCCAAAAATGAGACCCTCCATAGGAACCACTTGACAACTTGTGAAGGCCACTACGAGCCTTGGGAGGGGTCCTGGTTAAGAGGTTAAGTGGTGGCAAGACAAGCCACTGGTCAAGAACCATGTAGTGACTGTGAAGTCCTTGACGGGCCGTGGTGCCCATCGTGAAGGTGAGTCGATAGTTTTAGTACAAGGGTTTTTGTGTCTTTTCTGGTTTTAAGTGATTTAATACTATGATGTTTTACCCAAGATTAGGACCCCTAGGACCCCTATATAAGTGATTTTAACCCCAAAGCTCACCTATTCAAAGTCATTCTCTCAAACTCACCAAAAGAAATTAGGTTTTCGTCTCCAACTATTTTTCTCTCTAGAACTTGAAGAAGAAGAAATAGTTGTAGCTAGGTCAAGGTCAAGCCTCCAATACTCAAGCATTTATGGGCTTTGTTAGTAAGGTGTTATGGCCTTTTATCCATGGAATCCTTGCATCCATAAAGCCCCTAAGATTCTCTAATTGAAAAGTAGAAATTCCCCAATTTGAGTTAGGGTTTTCTCCTAATGTTGTGGGTATTGATGAATGTTGATCCAAATGATTGGGTTATGGTTGTTTATGAATGAATTGATAGGAATACATGTTTTTAGGATGAATTTTCATGTACCCGCCTAACCCATGTGTAGAAAGATGAAATTGATGTAAATGAGTTTTATGCCATGAAAGGAGAATTTATGGGTTGAGATGTATTCTTATAGGATTGATGAGATACATATTAATTTCTTTGAGAGTGAAGCATATATGATGATTATGAGATGTAGTGCTTTGAGTATAAACCTTATGTTATGAATTGATGATTATTGATGTAATTGTTGTGGAAGGGATAGTTCCCACATGAATTGCTTATGTATGAATGTGAAAGACTTTCTCACATTGAATGATTCAAGGTTAAAAGGATTTCTCACCTAAAATGAATCTAAGCTAAAATACTAAGAAATGAATGATGCAAGAGGCGATCACCCATGACCTCTAAATGAGAAGGATATGAGGCGATTCCCCATATTCCTGAGAATTGAATAGGAGGCGACTACCCTTATTCCTTGATGTTGAACAAGAGGTGACTCCCCACGTTCTTATAATGATGATTGGACATGGAGGCAATTACCCATGATCCTTATGTAATGACATGGAGTTGAGTACCCGTGTAATATGATGTTGGGCATGGAGGCAAGTACCCATGACCCCATAAGTTGGACATGGAGGAGAATACCTATGATCCATTTATGTAAGGCAAGAGGCGAATACCCATGAGCCTTTATAGGAAGGCAAGAGGTGATTCCCCATGTCTATAAAATATAAGCTAAATATGTTATGATAGGTGATGAGCTTGGATGATTGCTGAAGGTTGCCTTCTATGATGAGTAAGACTAATGGAGGATTACCCATGCCTTGGCTAAGTATGCTTTGAGGTTACTTCCAGAAGTATTCCTTTTATGTTGAAATGATCTATTATGTTCATTGATTATGCTTATAACTTATGTTGTCTAACTCTTAAGTTTATGTTGATGTTTATGCAAGCTATCATATTTAGTAAATTCTTGTACCAACACATACTCTTGCCTACATTTCTTATAAAAATGTAGGGTCTGGCGTTCCCGACTCTCATCCTGTGGCAAGGATCATAGTATAGTCAAGATTGAAGATTGGTAAGTCCTTATAGCATTCATGGATTTGGCCACCATTTCCTTATGAGCTTTTGATTCTAAGTTTTGAACATTGTTGTATGGGTGGTGTCCTAATAATATTTGTATTAGATGGTTTCGAGACAATTGCATAAGACTTCCGCTTCGCTTTATGAAACTTTGATGTTGTTGAAAATGTTTTAAATTTTTACCGATTCTCTATTATCTTGACTATAAAAGCTGAGTGACTTATATGAGGCTTCTTGGGGTCTTGTATGCCATGTTACATCTAGGGTGTACCCTGGGTCGTGACACATTAAGATTGTATCATGGGGGACAAATTGTATTTGGTCCCCCACCTGAATACATTGGGGGGAGGTGACAAAATTCCTAGAAGTAGATGTTGATAGAATGTCTTACTTTGAGTTGAGGGACTACATACAAGAGCTAGGATATACACCAGAATGTGACTTTTTCATTAAGTGGGATGGGTTATTGGTCCTTATGAATTGTGAGAGGTGACAAAATTCCTAGAAGTAGATGTTGATAGAATGTCTTACTTTAAGTTGAGGGACTACATAATATAGCTAGGATATACACCATAATGTGACTTTTTTATTAAGTGGGATGAGTTATTGGGCCTTATGAATTGTGATAAGTTTATATTTGACATTTTCAACATGATAAAAAATGGGGATGAAGTTGAGGTGTATGTTTCTCATCGGGTGAAAACCTTTTGTCTCCAATGTGAGGGACAATGAGGTAGGCAATGAACATTTGAATGAGGCTTAGGCTTGTAATCCTAATTATCAACCTCCTTCTTATACATTTCCTTCTAACCCTAATATTCATTTTGACGATTGTCCTTCTATTGTGCCTCATCCATCTACAGTACCTCCTCCTTCCTATGTACCATAATATGATCCTATAATAGATCATAATCCAAGTGATGATGAATTGGAAGATGATTTAGGATTTGAGGGGATACTGTAACACCTCAAAAATTAGATGTTAAATTTGGGTTGAAAAGTTGCAGGAAACAGACCTGATGCTAGTATATATATAGATTAGTCTATGGCCCATAAGGAGGTCTACGGACTATAAAACGTGTTGTGAAAATGATCTTGAGAATTGGAAAATGTCAACTCCCAATAAGTTGACCTACACAAGAATAGGACGAATCGTAGAGTGTGTATATATCTCACATAAAGTATAGAGAAATCAAGGACTGTATTGATGATTAAAAATTGCTAAATAGATGATCCTTATATAGGAGAAGAGTCTTATACTAGCTACACTAGGAGTCCTACTACAATACCAATATATTATTCACATGAATAGTATTACTACTATAACTAAAAAATCTTATCCTAGTCGACTTCAGCCTCATGCACTATACATTATCTTAGTCATACATAAGTTAGGATGAAGTAGTCTAGTACTAGTGTGACTCTACAGAAGTAAACATGTCAGTTAGCTTCCTTGGACATGTTCCCTTGATATGTTCCAATCATCAACTTCCTTCAACTTCAACACTTCCCCTAAAGCTAGTGAGTGAAGGAACTATAACTCCTAGCTTGCTGCAAAATCCATAAAACATTTGTTTTGTCAATGCATTGGTATGAATGTCATCTAGTTGATCCTTATACCCACAAGTGAGTAAGAATTTTTCCTCTGACCACCTTCTCACTAACAAAATGATAGTCCATGTCAACATGTTTGGTTCTAGCATGCATAACTGGATTAACCATCATGTACAAGGCACTCAAGTTATCACAATACAATGTAGGAACTTATCGAAGGAACACTCCAAGATCATGAAGTAGATACATGATCCATGTGATCTCTGCTGCAGTGGAGGCTAGTGCTTTATTCTCAAGTTTAGCACTCGATCGAGCTACTATGGTTTGTTTCTTGGAATTCCAAGAAATAGAATTTGCACCTTGGTAGATATTATAGCCTATAGTTGATCTCCTAGTGGTGGTACAACCTTCCCGATCAGCATCTGAAAGTCAATACAACCTACATGATGATTGTGAAATAATTCTGAGTCCAAAGCGTAGAGTACCTTTGAAGTATCTGAGAATCCTTTTTGCTCCTTGAAGATGTTAAATATTTAGAATTTGCATAAATTGGCTTGCTAAATTCACAACATGAGTGATATTAGTTTTTGTGAGTGTCAAGTACTAAAGACTCCCTACTATCATTCTCTATAAGGATGCATCTACAAGACTTCTCATAGCTTCATATAACCCATGCTTTTAAGCTAAAGGAGTGGCTACAGCCTTTGCCAAAGTAATTTTGTTACGACCCGAGCCTACACCCCGGACGTAACACGACGTACAATACTCCGAAGAGCCTCATATCATTCATAACATAAGACATAAGAAAATGGTATGAAATTTAAAAACTTTTATTCATACAATCGATGTCTTTATTTAAAAACAGCGGAAGTCTAACTTTGTCTCACCTGGCCATCTAATACAACTTTGAATAAACAATAGGGTCACAACCCTTCAACATAGTCCGTAACATAAAATGACATGAAAGAGACTACTAAAGACTCTCATATGTCCTCGAATCTTGAGGACTCACCACAAGCTAGGAGAATAGTCAATCCAAGCTTGAATCCAAAGAAATCACCTTAAGATCTGGAACACACACATTTTAAAAATGTAGAAGAAATATGGGTTAGCACAAATATGTACTAAGTATGAAAGCCATGCAAAAATCATGTTGTAAAGGACATTTTGATTGAAAACCAAGCATTTAACAAGTTTGAGAATTATCATGCACTTTTAGTATAAACACATTAGACATAAGCATATTCATCATGTATATCATTATAACATAGTAGGACCATCATCTTAAGTAACCCTAAGTTATACTTGTGCAATGTAGGAATGACATCCCATAATACCACACATACTAAGTACCACTTTGAGGCCACCATAACATACTTACCATTCTTCATTCTCATCTTTAGTTTAATAGTCATAGATAAGGAACATTCAAGTTTAATAAGTCATAACAAGGAAAGCAACTCATAATAACAATCCAAGTTAAGCATTCACCTTTACAATAAGACTTTAAGTCAATAGTCTCATTAGCATCATTATGAGCACATTCATTTCTTTAGACATTATGACATTGGAGAAACACACCATAGCCACTCTCAAAGCCTACTCGTGCAATGAATGGATGGCATCCCATACTACCACCCACACTTCATAGCACCTCTTGAGTAACCATAGCAAATAAATAACATAATGGGAATAATCCCTAACCGGCATAGACCATGTGAGCAAATCATGGAATCCGTTGTCTGTCCCACACCGTAAAGGGTTGGTCTACTTTCCTAAGGTAGAACCGGTAAGTTAGCTTAGGTGGATCCACTAGCTATAACCAATGTGGGCACATCTATATGGGATAAGGAAGGTGTTCAGAGAAACCCGGCCTAACATGGGGTTAGCTTACACCCTACAATATCCACTCGATGCTAAACATTAAATTTCCATAGAGTAGTTCATTCTCTTTTGAACATTATTGTACATGAGAGGGATGCCATTGGCCTACCGACCTAAGGTACAATATTACACACATGAAAGGGCTACCATTAGGTCTACCGATTCAAAATACATTATTAGGATAGCTCATTGAATCCTCATGAAAGGGCTAAGTCTACCAATTCAAGGTTCATCATTATAGTAGTTCATAGACTCATCATGAAAGGGCTACCATTAGGTCTACAGATTCAAGATAAAGCCTAGAATACTCCATTAGTCATTTATGAAAGGGATGCCACTTGGCCTACCGATTCAAAGTTCATTAAGTCAAAGATACTTTAGTTACACAAGAAGAGGATGCCCTAAGCCTACCAAAATAAAGTATATCATTACATTGAAGAAACCTTTCACAAAATGTCATCATCATTCACAAGTGTATAATTGAGAATAACCTTTGAACAATATCACAATGACACTATAGTCATAATCACATTACTTTCATTGAAATCACAAAGCATGAACATAAGCTTCATGATTGTACAACAATCTTCATAATTCGTCCATCAAGGACAATGAAACATAATTCACCAATACACCTAGAATTACTACAATTTAGGCATTAATAAGAACATAATTCAAGTAATTAAACTACTACAAGAACAATTACATAGTATTCATCTTACTACAATTCACCCACATCACATAGTGATAAATTAGGGTTATGGGGAATTCATAGATTCATGGGAGATTTTATCATAAAGCCACCATAAAACAACAATTCATTCATAATATATATGATAATTAAATCATTGAAAATGTTTTTAGGAAGAATCCATGACTTAGAATGAAAATCCTAGGTTTTGGAGAATTTGTTTCTTTGAAATTGAAAATTTGAGGGCTTCATGGATGAAAGCATTCCATGAATCAAGATTACCATACCTTAGATGAAGAAATCCAACCAAAATAGTGAGAGAAATCCCCCTTCTTCAAGCTCTAACTTGACCTTCTTCAATGGAGTTTTTGGGAGAAAACTTTGGGGGTAAAGGTGGTTATGATTTGGGTAGTTGTTCTTTATGAAGTGTAAGGGTTAATTAATAGCTTAAAAACCCTTATGTAGGTCTAGATAATCAATATAAAATGACCTTACATTAAAATAACTTAATTAGGAATTACCTAAACTACCGCCACCTTGGCCGAGACTAGGCAGCAACACAAGCCCCCATCAACGATCCCCACCTACGGGGCGTGGATGTCACCCATGGACCGTACTGGTCAATCAGGGGTCTAAGGGTGGGGCTTGAAAACTTGGGGGAAGTCAGGTCATGACCCACAGCCTCTACCTATGGGGCTTGGGTCCATGATCGAATAACGTTATCAAAGATACTTAATCCAGTTCTAAGAGTCAACGATCGTTAGTCAGTATATAACCCAACTAAATAAGTTGGGGTCGAATCTCACTGGGAGTGGTACGTGTTTAAGATTCAATAGAAAAGTACGAATGTGCTCAAGTCAATTATAGGAATAGACATTTACGATTAACAACATGATGTAAATCAGGGGGTTGACACGAATGTCAAATAACAAGGGGGTTTTTGGTTTTAACTATCAGCTACAACAACAACAAATAATACGAAGATGACAATAATGAGATGGGTTCTTGGGATGTGACTGGATTATAGGCTAAGGTAGACAAATGGGTAATTGCAACTGTTAGAAAATAGCTTTAAATTAGTGAATAAGCTAGACTTTAGTAGAGATAAACTTTCTCTCGATCAATTTACCCCGAATCGAATTGGTTTCTCTCGAACACCAGCAAGCATGCAAATAAGAACAACCTATGCTTTAGTCCATTCACTCTCTCAAGATGAATGTGTGGAAAAGGGTTTAGGATTGACTCTCTTGAGCTAAACCCATGACAACCCAATACCCATAGCCCTTCAATTCAGTAATCTTGGTTTTAAAACCTCTCTCTCGAGCAACCCAAAAATACAAAAATAGAACTGCATTTGCAACTACAATTCTTTAAATTGAACTACAATTACGGATTGAAATCACTTCAAAACACCATTTAAACTAACAATTAGCAACACCCACAAGCTAAATCAACCCATAATCACATAATCACACCCTAAGAATTGGGGTTTTAGCTAGACATCATAAAAAGATAAAAATCGTTACCAAACTGAGTTTCCATCAACTGGGTACGATTATTTCATCTTTACAAAGGTCCAAATTGAAGAATCTCAAAGACCCACTTCCAATTTCTCAAAAATGGATATCTTCAAATCTTCAAAGCTAAGAAAACTTGTCTCTTAGTTCAGAACTCTCAATATTCAAAAATAAGATACTTGATATTGATAAAAACCTCTAAACTTAATGTTTGAAAATGTACTTATAGTCGCCAAAAATATGCTGCGAAGGACCATTTGGCGCAGTAAGTCGGGCTCGCCGATCAGCTCAGCGATCCGCCCTTTGACCCATTCCATCGCCTTCTTGCTTTGGCCTTCAGCATCCTTAAGGTCTGTAACTTTAGGTGATCTAACACTGCATCACAGAACCACATGGTGATCTGCCGACTGTTCCTTTCTCTTACCAACTTGATTTTATCCTTCAGGGCTTAGCACACTGGAACTTTAGGTGGTCAAGAGGCCGCTTGGCGATCACCATGCTCTCTTTGCTTCTTTCTTTTAGCTCAATTTGTTCCTTTTTGCAAATTAGTGTCCTTGCTTTGTTCCTCAATCCAAATACCTGGAAATCAAGGATTTTACATCAGTTATTAGCACAAAATAAACATTTAAGGACACTAAATCTATCCAAATTAAACCCTAAATGAGTCCAAATCTAGGAATCATCAGTCCACCTACTGGCCGTAGGTGCCATTGTAGGTGGCCCTTTTTGGACAGCCTTGGGGAGTCCTAGGGAGTCTTGGGGGTTAGGCTTTAGGTTCCTCCTCAAGGACCCTTGGTTGGTCCTTTGGGGTGGGGGTCATACCTTGACGTTTAACCCCTAAACCCCTCAACCTAAGTTCGGGAAACCATTTTACCACATCATACCACACATCAAACACAAAAACTCCCACGTAAGGCTCTAGTTTAACCTACTAGTTTTTTGAGTCGTAACAATATCTCCCTTTTGGGAACATTCGTCCTCGAATGACGCTTCTAAACACTTCTCAGAATTAAAGACTCTAGACTAGCAGTCCATCATGCATGAAATATCATAACAATGCACAAAACAAGGAGGAAACATCAACTCCATCTCAGAATACTCAATGCAACACAAAGAAGTAGGAACTATATCTAACAACCCAATATGCATGAAAACTTCAACATTTCTCATTTCATTGGAGGAATTACCTTCTTCAACTCAAAGCATGCTCATCATAACATTATGAAGAAAATTATGCAATTACTCTTAAAAACACATTTAAGCATGTTCAACAATGCATCTTATGAAGCATATAGACAACTCATACTAAATGCACATCAATCATAAAAAAAAAATCATAAAAACTCATTTTCTTATTAGACATGATTCATCAAGAACATGCATAACATAAGGAGATAATGGAAACACATAAATCACACATGACTCCAAAACATGAAACAAGCCACAAGAAACTCTTTGTCTTAAGCTTGTATAGGAATAGAAGAAAGAGATAAGGATATCAGGACTCTCAACAACCTTGCCTTCTAAGCATACCATATCCCCCTTAGGAGTAAACCCATACTAAGGCTAACATGAAAATCTACCAAATAGCATAGGGACATTATAAAACATTTACAACTATAAGGAACTATTAACATACTTGTACCTTCATCCGAAAGGGCTCCTTTGTCCTCTCTAGACCGGAGTGCATAGAAATGATCATGATTTGGAGGAATGGGAACCATGCTATTAAGAGAAGTTTGTTTGGCCTCCCTTCCTTTAGCCATGAGTGTAGGGCAATCTTTCACTTGATGATCACTCTTTCCACAACCACAACACCCATTTCTACCGGCTAGGCACTCTCATGGTGCTTTTTTTCATAATTGGTGCAAGTAGGTTTAGGAAATGGAGACCCACTACCTTTCTCTTGCTTAACCCTAGGAGTGATTGAAGAATCTTCGTTGGAAGATCTCTTTTTAAACCTTGGTTGACCTTGTTCATTGGACCTAACTCTTTTCATCTCCCTATTATTTTTCTTAAGTTTTGACACCTCCATTTGTTGGGCAAACACCATAAGCCTAGTGATATTAATGTCCACATAGAGCATTGCCGTACGACATTCTTCCTCAACTAGGTCGGACACACCCGTCACAAATCTACTCATTTTATCTCTTGGCTATGCTACCATAGATGGAACATACTTAGACAAAAGGGTAAATTTCAAAGCATACTCTTGGACACTCATGCTACCTTGCCTAAGGTTTATGAATTCCTCTACCTTAGCCTCCATCAACTCACGGGGGAAGAACCTATCAATGAATGTTTTCTTAAACGCCTCCCAATCAATGGGATCCATTCCTACCGATCTATTTCTCTTCCATTGAGTAAACCAAACTTGGGCAACATCCTTCAATTGATAAGCGGCTAGTTCTGCTTTTCTACCGAAGTCACCCCCATAGTATCAACTACCTTATACACCTCATCCATAAATTCTTGGAGATTCTTTTCCACCTTGGAACCAAGAATAACCGAAGGGTTCATCCTAACAAAATCCCTCAACTTAAAAGCCGTAGTGCTCACTTTAGGGTTCACATAAGTCCCACCATCCCTATTGCCTTGGGTTGTCATAGCTTGGGCTTGATTAGTCACGGCTTGAGCCATCATTAGAAGAGCTGACCTAACTTCCTCATTTGATATAACCGAAGGGTAATTGGAGCTTGATTCCCTTGAGGAGCTTGATTACCTTGAGGAACTCCTTCATTGACATTGTTATCCTCCATTCTCCTCGCATTAGCCCTTTGTGTATTCATAGCCTGAAGACATAAAAGACGAATTGAGAGATGGGCTTTATAGAGCTAAACTCTATGGCACGACTCAAGAGTAATGAAAGAAGTGTAGTTTCCTAACATCTTATAGCCTCGCATTCATAAATGTGGCGCGCTTCACACTCAGGAACAAGACTTTACTAGACGTGGCTTATGAGACATCATCTTAAAACCATCCCGAAATCTTGTGCTCTGATATCATGTTTGTTACGACCCCAGCCTACACCCCAGACGTAACACGGTGTACAAGACTCCAAAGAGCCTCATACAAGCCTCATAGCATTCATAACATAAGACATAAGAAAATGGTGTGGGATATAAAAACTTTTATCCATATAATTGAAGTCTTTATTTAAAAACAGTGGAAGTCTAACTTTGTCTCACATAGCCATCTAATACAACTTTGAATAAATAATAGGGTCATAGCCCTTCAACATAGTCCGAAACATAAAATGAAGACTATCATATGTCCTCGAATCTTGAGGACTCACCACAAGCTAGGAGAATAGTCAATCCAAGCTTGAATCCAAAGAAATCACCTTAACATCCAGAACCTACACTTTGTAAAAATGTAGAAGAAATATGGATTAGCACAAATATGTACTAAGTATGATAGCCATGCAAAATCATGCTAAAAATGACATTTTGGTTGAAACCATGCATTTAACAAGTTTGAGAATCATCATGCACTTTTAGTATAAACACATAAGACATAAGCATATTCATCATATCATTATAACATAGTAGGACCATCATCTTAAGTAACCCTAAGTTATACTTGTGCAATGTAGGAATGACACCCCATAATACTACACATACTAAGTACCACTTTGAGGCCACCATAACATACTTATCATTCTTAATTCTCATCTTTAGTTAATAGTCATAGATAAGAAACATTCATGTTTAATAAGTCATGACAGGGAAAACAACTCATAATAACAATCCAAGACAAGCATTCACCATTACAAGAAGCCTTTAAGTCAACATTCTCATTAGCATCATTATGAGCACATTCATTTCATTAGACATTATGACATTGGAGAAACACACCATAGCCACTCTCAAAGCCTACTCGTGCAATGCATGGATGGCATCCCATACTACCACTCACACTTCATAGCACCTCTTGAGTAACCATAACATCCGTTATCTGTCCCATACCGTAAAGGGTTGGTTTACTTGCCTAGGGTAGAATCGGTAAGTTAGCTTAGGTGGATCCACTAGCTATAACCTATGTGAGCACATAGTTATGGGATAAGGAAGGTGTTCATAGAAACCCGACCTAACATGTGGAGAGCTTACACCCTACAATATCCACTCGGTGCTAAGCATTAAATTCCCATAGAGTAGTTCATTATCTTTTTAAAATTATGGTATATGAGAGGGATGTCATTGGCCTACCAGCCCAAGGTACATTATTACATACATTAAAGGTATACCATTGGGTCTACCAATTCAAGGTACATTATTAGGATAGCTCATTGAATCCTCATGAAAGGGCTACCATTAGGTCTACCGATTCAAGGTTCATCATTATAGTAGTTCGTAGACTCATCATGAAAGGGATACCATTAGGTCTACCAATTCAAGACAAAGCCTAGAATACTCTATTAGTCATTTATGAGAGGGATGCCACTTGGCCTACCGATTCAAAGTTCATTAAGTCAAGATACTTTAGTTACGCAAGAAGAGGATTCCCTAAGCCTACCAATTCAAAGTGTATCATTACATTGAAGAAACCTTTCACAACATGTCATCATCATTCACAAGTGTATAATTGAGAATAACCTTTGAACAATATCAAAATTGCACTATAGTCATAATCACATTACTTTCATTAACATAACAAAGCATGTACATAAGCATCATGATTATACAACAATCTTCATAATTTTCCCTTCAAGGACCATGAAACATAATTCACAAATGCACCTAGAATTTGTAACGACCCGTAAAATGAATAGGTGAAACTAGAGCCTAACATGTGGTTTAATGCCTAAGGTTAAGGGGTTTAGTGGTTAAACGTCCAAGTACGTGCTAGAACCCGTAGTTTAGAAGACCTTCTAAGGTTTGGTTGAGGTTGCAAGGTCAAAAGCCAAGCCAAAAGGAGGCAAGCTTAAGCCAAAGGCCAAGGCTGTCCCAACCTTGGCCAACACTGCCCAAGGACCACGACCAGTTATCTTGACCACGGTCTATGAAAGGGCTCATGAAGGTTCCTTTGGCATGTGTGAGACTTGGCATTGAGGCCTAGCGACTGCCTAGGAACCACGACCTCTACCACGACTCATGGTCTTGACCACGGATCATGGGAGGTCTCCTGGTCTTGCCTTGGCATTGTGGGGGCCGAGATTGAATAAAACTCCATCTAGCCACTGCCTAGCATCACCATGAGGGTTTTCACGACCCGTGGTGGCCACCATGATTCGTGGTGCCACCTGTGGTTGGAAAGACAGTGCGCTCACAAGGTTGCCCCGATAAGGCTCTCCTTTACGAGCTACTTCACGACTCGTCGTGAAGATCACAGAGCGTGAGAAGGCTTGTGGGGTTGACTTCATCACTTGAGAGCCTTGACAAGTTAAGGGAGGTAATGGTCCAGGGGCCACGGGCACAACCATGGGCCGTGGCCCTTTAACGGATCGTCTAGGTCGACGTGGTCCCTGACGGGGGCTGCCTAAAATAAGGGGTATTTGGTAATTTCCTTTTTATTAATTATGGTGTGGGGTCATTTTTAATTAGTTTATATCATATATATAAATAGTTTTAAACCTTAAAACACTTCATTTATTCCTCTATTCTCCAAAACCCATATTAAATCAAATGTTATTCTGCCTCTCAAATATTTCTCTCTCTAGACTCCATTGAAGAACAAAGGAAGGAATCAAGCTAGAGCTTCAAGAAGAGGCCTTTTTCATATGATTTTTATGGGATTCTATGTCTAAGGTATGGATTCTTTTCATTCTTGGCTATCTATCACCAAGAAGCCCCTTGAAATCATGTTTTCAAATCCCCCAATTCTAGGGTTTTTCAATCTAGTCATGGGTCACCTTCCGAAATGAATTCAATTGTTTAATTAAGGTTTATTATGATTTATTATGATTATATAGGTTTGAATTAATGGAGTATTGATGTATTTTGATTAAAATCTCCCTTGGACCCATGATTTCCCCTTCTTCCTAAATTGTGAACTAAGGTGTGACTTGATAGATCATGGAAGCTTAATAATCGATTATGTTTATGTTTATTATGTTTTTGAATCATGATATCTCTCTATATAGTATTCTAATTCTAGAAGTGAGGGTTGATATTGATTCTTAGCCTTGAAAGGCAATTTTCTAGGGTTGTATATGTTGATGAAGATTGTATATGAACTTGTTGATCCACTTGAAAGGTGGAGATGTTTAATTATGATGTAGTTACTTGATGTTAGTATAATTCTACATGTATTCTTAATTAACCTAGGATTCTAGGGTTATGTCATGAAATAGGCAAATTGTGGGTTTAGATGTGACCTTCTAAAATTGATGAACTTGTTGATGAATTGCCATAGATTAGATCACCTAAACATTACTTATGACTGAGTCTTGTAGACATGAATGAACTTGATTAGGTCTTACATGATGAATCATGGTTGAGTAGTATTGAGATTTAGTTTACTTGATGCTATATGACTATAATTGAGTAAGAATGAAGCACGTGGTTAGTTTATCTTGAGAGGTAGGTTTACATGATGACCATGTGAGGTATTGCTTGAGAGTAATTCTCATAATATAAAGATGACTCCTAGGGCTTTAAAGGTAAAGGGTAAAAGGAATGAACTATTAATATTGAGGCTTTAGGAAGGAAGCCATTATGCATGTAATTGTGTATGATACTATTGTGAAAGGACTTTACCCACATGACCTACAATGTGAGTATATGATCTTATAGATGCAAATGAATGAACTATTTGAGTTATGATCATATACATATCTATTATGATAAATGTTAGATGTGTTGATTTACATGGTCTATGATCCTTGAATGCAATATATGTGTAAGACACATGATTGTGATATTACGTACATACTTATGAACACTTTGAGAGGGAAGTGTCTATGATGATGATGTTGTTGTTGTGTCATTGCAAGGATAGTTATACACACATACTCCATGCATAAACATGATTATGATGTATCAATGGAGTTAATTGAAAGTATAATTCTCATATGAACCTTTACACATTATTAGCATGAAATGTACATGACCATGAAAATCCTATTGTGTTGATTGAAAGTCCATTCTCATGAGAACACATGATCTTGGTGTGAAAGTTATTCTCACATACTAATGTTGGTTCTAAGGTTGAAAGTACATTATAACCTTTAGTGAATCTATGAGCTATTTTATGAATTGTATTGAATAAAGTGTAGAGCACTCCTTCGCAAATGTAAATACCATTCAAGACTAATGATGTATAATTTGAGAAATAATGCTTAGCACTGAGTGGATATGGAAAATGAGGAAAAGGCCCTTCCGTCAATGCAGTAGGTTGGGTCACTTAAAGTGAACTCATGAGATGGAAGCCCCTCCGCCAATGCAATATGCTGGGTTTGTAGAAGCAATTTCCCTATCCCCTAAATATGTGCCCACATAGGTCTATTTAGCTAGTGGATCCACCTTATAGCTATACATTTAGTTCTACCTTAGGCAAGTAGGACACCTATTTTCGATGTGGGGTTACATGACACCGGATTCCATGTAACTCACATGGTTTATGTTGGTTATGGCTACTTTCCCTATATAGAAAGGATAATGAATGATACATGAACTATACTATGATTTCTTGGTGAGTTTTACTTAGTAGGAGTGGGGGTATGTGACTTCACTTCCACATTGCACAAGTAGACTTAGTAGGATGTCATGGGATGAATCCTTTATATTATGATGAGATCTGAATAAATGCATGTATATTGAGTAGATAGTTGTTATGAATGACTTTCCTTGTAATTCAAGTAATGTACATGACTATTTCCTTATTTGTGGCTATTGCTTAGGATGAGGTCTAAAGATGAAATGCTTGACTAAAGTAGCTTCAAAGGAGTACATAGTAGGGTTGGTATTATGGGATGCCAACCATACATTGCACAAGTGTTTCTTAGGGGTTGCTTATGTGATGATTACTTAATGATGAGATGATCTTGGTATTTGACTTTGTATTGTGTTATGATTGGAGGCTATGTATTGTAAAGATTGGGATGTGTATTGTGTTGATGTTGGAGACTATGCTTGTTATTATAATAATATCTCTCATGTTATAATGTAATGTATGTGAGTTGCCTTATGGGTTGCATTCTCCAACTATTTCTATGATGATGTTCAAAAATGGCATATAGCATGATTTCAAATGAAATGTCCCTTTTTATGCATGTTTTAATGGCTTTGTGCATGGCTTCCATACTTAGTACTTTTTGTGCTAACCCCATCTTTCTACATTTTCTATAAGTTTAGGCTTTGGAAATATTGGATTCCATCCTCGTGGCTAGGTTCATAGTAGATAAAGAAGAAGAATATCGGTGAGTTCTCATTGTATTCGAGGGCTCAACCATATGTACTTATGTCTTTATTTTTATATTTTAGACTTATGTAAGGACTATGTCCCTGAGATTGTATTTCAAGAGTTTTGTTCCTAGTATAATAGATGGTTTGAGACATAGTGTCATAGATTCTCTTTCATTTTATAAGAGACTTCGATTGTAAAGAAAAGTTTTAAATTCCGCACTATTTTCCTATGCCTTTATTTTCATGTATGCTATGAGGCTTGTATGGGACTCCTTCGGGGTCAAGTACGCCATGTTACTTCTAGGGGGTAACCCCGGGTTGTGACAAACGTGGTATTAGAGCATAAGGTTTTTCGGATGGTTTGTTTTTAGGATGTCTCAAACCACATCTAGTAGAGTCTTGTTTATAAATGTGAAGCGACCACATTTTATGAATAGGAGGCTATCGGATGTTTGGAAACTTCACGTCTTCATTCTCTAGTCATGCCATAGAGTTTAACTCTTTAAGGTCTTTCCCTCTAACCATTGGTCTTTAGGATATGACTACTCAGAGGGCTTATGATACAAGGAGAGAGGGAGAAAGGTTGGTATTGATGCCAATTATAGCTATGTGACTTGTGATATTTGAGGTAATAGATTGTGATGTTGCGTTTAGTGTGAATAATGCTTCATAGTTGCCTTAGTGTTATGAAGGTTGGTTAGAAGAATTTGTGTAGGCTTACTCCCAAGGGGGAGATAGTGTGCCTACCTAGCAAGGTGATTGTGAGGTTATGTTTAGTTGATGATAGAACCTGTATAGTCAAATTGTTAGTTCCTGAATGAGCCTATCTGATAGTGGAAGGGGGAAATTCTATTCCATAAGTTTGGATTAGGTTGTGTCGTAAGGTTGACTTTGAGGGTGCATGTACCACCTAGTTAAGGTAAGAAAGAAGAGTGTAAGTGTTGACCAACTTCAAAGAGTTAGTTATATTTTAAGATTGATCTTAAGTATGGTCATTTTGAGTAGGGTGCTTAGATAATACTTAGATATGATTGGTTGGTAGATCCCACCAAAAGTGTTGATAAAGGTTAAAATGGTCTAGAATTGTCTTGATCCAACTCTAGTAGAGTTGAGAGAGTTGTTATGGTTGTGGTGATTAAGGTCACAAATGAGAGATTTCTTGATGCTTAAGGTTAGAAGAAGAGAGAGTAAGCAAGTTCATCTTAATGGTTCTGGTATGTGTTTTATGCTTTATTAGAATCCAGTAGTACTTGTCTTTTGTGACTTGACAAATTGTACATGATGAGCTTTCATGTTGTCCTTAGTATACATGGCATTAATTGTGGCTATAGGTGTTTTTGTTAGAACCCTTCTTAGCCATAATGGATTTTAAGATGTGATGGAGGATTTGATGAATATTGGTGTTTAGGTGATATCTAAAGATATTGAGTGAGTAGATTCCTTTGGTGGATATGAATCACCTTGTGTGATGGATATGAAAAGTTGAGTGTTCTAGATGTCCATGATTGGTTTGGCTTGAAACTCTCACCTTAAGAGGTATAGGGAAACTTGAAAGGGTTAGTCCCAGTTTGGTATCATATGAGACTTTGAGTGGAGTTGGTAAGGTTTCTTGTGAGCAAGAGTGCTTAGATGAGAACCTCTCTAATTTAGTAGTACCAATTGGGATCTTCGACTAGAAAGTTAAGAAATAGGATAGTAAGAAGGTGCTTCCATGAAAATGTTGAGGAGTGGTATTTAGTAAGGGTGTTAGTTGAAGGTGCTTAATTGGGAGGCCAAGGGCCAATGAGATGTCCCAATATCCTTATGTCCCCTTCTATTCCTCCTCTAGCTTAAAAGATGATAAGTTCTCCTTGACTCATTTTATGATTTTGGAGTCTTGGATGTTAAATGTGTCCTATGATTCCCTTGTCCCTTAGAGTTACTCTTGTTAACCTTGGTAGGGTTTGGATGCATGATTATTTGACCTCTATGGTTTTAGAGCCCGATAAGGTTATAATGAGCCTTGGTAAAGCTTGAGTTTGTGGAAAGGGGTAGTAATTGAGGCTTTTGTAAAAAAGGACTTACTCCTAAGGGGGATATAATGTGCTTGAGTAGCGACATTGATTGAGAGTCCCGATATCCTCATCTTTTTCTTCTATTCCTATTCTAGCTTGAGACCAAGAGTTCCTTTTGTTTTTTTTTTTTTTTTTTTGTCTAAGAGTCATGAGTGTTTTAGAAATTTCCATGATCTCCTTATGTTATGCATATTTTTGAAAGATTCTTATTTAGTATAAAATGGATTTTTCCATGATTTACATGTTCCTCATGCTGTTGTGCATTCTAGTATGGTGATGGGATATTTGACTTCATGAGATGATGGGGTGAACATGCTTTGTTGTGTTTTTGATGAAATGGCACTGGGCTCCATGTTGATTGTGTTGAGCTTTCTTTTAATGAGAAAATGTAATTCTTCCTATGACTAAGTGATTAATGATGTTTAAAAGTGTTTGTGTGCCTAGCTAGCATTGTGTTATGTGCTTACGTGTTGCCATGACTTCTTTAGATAATGCATGTTCATGAAAACTTGTGTTTTGAAAGAAAATGAGTTTATGTGAATTGTTTCCCTCATGTCGTGGTGCTTTGAGTAAGAGTTGCCTATTGTACTTCATGAGAAGAATATATGGACATGTTTTAGTTAGGAGTTCAGAAATTCCTCCTTGAATGAAATGATTTTTGAAAGTAAATTGAATAATGTGCTTAATGATGTTATGATGAGCATGATTTGAGTAGGAGAAGGTAATTACTCCAATGAAATGAAAATGTTGAAGTTACGATGCACAATGAATTCGTAGATGTAGTTCCTACTTTCTTGTGTTGCATTGAGTATGTTGGAGATGGAGTTGATGTTTCCTCCTAGTTGTGTGCATTGTTTATGATGTATCATGGATGATGGGATGCTAGTCTTGAGTCGTTATCCCTTAATTTGTTTAAAGTGTCATTTGAGGACAACTGTTCCTAAGTGGGGGATAGTGTAATGACCCATAAAATGAATAGGTGAAACTAGAGCCTAACTTGTGGTTTAATGTCTAAGGTTAAGGGGTTTAGTCGTTAAACATCCATGTACGTGCTAGACCCCGTAGTTTAGAAGACCTTCTAAGGTTTGGTTGAGGTTGCAAGGTCAAAAGCCAAACCAAAAGGAGGCAAGTCTAAGCCAAAGGCCAAGGCTGCCCAAAGCTTGGCCAACACTGCCCAAGGACCATGACCATTTTAACGACCAGTGGTCTTGACCATGGTCCATGAAAGGGCTCTTGAAGGTCCCTTAGGCATGTGTGAGACTTTGCATTGAGGCTTAGCCACTGCCTAGGAACCACGACCTCCACCACAACTCGTGGTCTTGACCATGGATCGTGGGAAGTCTTGTGGTCTTGCCTTGGCATTGTGGGGGCCAAGGTTGCATAAAACTCCATCTAGCCTCTGCCTAGCATAATCATGAGGTTCTTCACGACCTGTGGTGGCCACCACGAGTCATGGTGCAACCCGTGGTTGGCACGACAGTGTGCTCACAAGGCTGCCTAAGGAAGGCTCTCCTTCACGAGCTACTTCACGGCTCGTGGTGAAGACCACGAATCATGGGAAGGCTCGTGGGATTGCCTTCACCACTTGGGAGCTAGAAAAAGTTGAGGGAGCAACTGGTCAAGGAACCACGGGCACCACTGCGGGCCGTGGACCACTTGATGGATCGTCTAGGTGGGCTTGGTCCCTGACGGGGGCCGCCCAAATTAAGGGTTATTAGGTAATTTCCTTTTTATTAATTATGGAGTGGGGTCATTTTTAATTAGTTTATATCATATATATAAATAGTTTTATGCCTTAAAACACTTCATTTATTCCCCTATTCTCCAAAACCCAAATCAAATCAAAAGTTCTTCTCCCTCTGAAATATTTCTCTCTCTAGACTCCATTGAAGAACAAAGGATGGGATAAAGCTAGAGCATCAAGAAGAGGGCTTTTTCATATGGATTTGATGGTATTCTAAGTCTAAGGTATGGATGCTTTTCATTCTTGGTTAGCTATCACCAAGAAGCCCCTTCAAATCATGTTTTCAAATCCCGCAATTCTATGGTTTTTCAAACTAGTCATTGGTCTCCTTCCAAAACGAATTCAATTGTTTAATTAAGGATTATTATGATTATTTAGGATTGAATTAATTGAGTGTTGATGGATTTTGATGAAAATCTCCCTTGGACCCATGATTTCCCCTTCTTCCTAAATTGTGAACTAAGGTCTGACTTGATTGATCATGGAAGCTTAGCAATCAATTATGTTTATGTTTATTATGTTGTTGAATCATGATATCTCTCTATCTAGTATGATAATTCTAGAAGTTAGGGTTGATCTTGATTATTTGCCTTGAAAGGCAATTTGCTAGGGTTGTATATGTTGATGAAGATTGTATATGAACTTGTTGATTCACTTGAATGGTAAAGGTGTTTAATTATGATGTAGTTACTTGATGTTAGTATAATTCTGCATGTATTCTTAATTAACCTAAGATTCTAGGGTTATGTCATGAAATAGGCAAATTGAGGGTTTAGATGTGACCTTCTAAAATTGATGAACTTCTTGATGAATTTCCTTAGATTAGATCACCCAAAAATTACTTATGAGTGAATCTTGTAGACATGAATGAACTTAATTAGGTCTTACATGATGAATCATGGTTGAGTAGTATTGAGATTTAGTTTACTTGATGCTATATGACTATAATTGAGTAAGAATGAAGCATGTGGTTAGTCTACCTTGAGAGTTAGGTTTACATGATGACCACGTGAGGTATTGCTTGAGAGTAATTCTCATAATAAGAAGATGACTCCTAGGGCTTTAAAGGTAAAGGGTAAAAGGAATGAACTATGAATATTGAGGCATTAGGAAGGAAGCCATTGTGCATGTTGAATTGTGTATGGTACTATTGTCGAAGGACTTTACCCACATGACCTACAATATGAGTATATGAGCTTATACATGCAAATGAATGAACTATTTGAGTTATTATCATATACATGTCTATTATGATAAATGATAGATGTGTTGATTTACATGGTTTATGATCCTTGAATGCAATATATGTGTAAGACACATGATTGTGATATTATGTACATACTTATGAACACTTTGAGAGGGAAGTGTCTATGATGATAATGTTGTTGTTGTGTCATTGCAAGGACAATTATACACACACACATTCCATGCATAAGCATGATGATGATGTATCAATGGTGTTAGTTGAAAGTATAATTCTCATATACCCCTTCACACATTATTATGCATGAAATGTACATGACCATGATGATCCTATTATATTGATTGAAAGTCCATTCTCATGAGAACACTTGATCTTGGTGTGAAAGTTATTCTCACATACTAATGTTGATTCTAAGGTTGAAAGTACTTTCTCACCTTTAGTGAATCTATGAGCTATTTTATGAATTGTATTGAATAAAGGGTAGAGCACTCCTTCACACATGTAAATACAATTCAAGACTAATGACATATAATTTGGGAAATAATGCTTAGCAACGAGTGGATATGGAAAATGAGGAAAAGGCCCTTCCGTCAATGCAATAGGTTGGTCACCTAAAGTGAACTCATGATATGGAAGCCCCTCCGCCAATGCAATAGGGCGGGTTTCTAGAAGCAATCTCCCTATCCCATAACTATGTGCCTACATAGGTCTCTTTAGCTAGTGGATCCACCTTATAACTATACATTTAGTTCTACCTTTGGCAAGTAGGATTCATTCTTTAGGTGTGGGGTTAAACGACACCGGATTCCATGTAGCTCACATGATCTATGTCGGTTATGGCTACTTTCCCTATATAAAAAAGATAATGAATGAGACACGAACTATACTATGACTTCTTGGTGAGTTTTACTTAGTAGGAGTGGGGGTATGGGACTTCACTTCCACATTGCACACTAGACTTTTAGGATATCATGGGATGGTTCCTTTATATTATAATGAGATTTGAATGCATCATGTATATTGAGTAGATAGTTGTTATGAATGAATTTACCTATAATTCAAGTAATGTACATGACTATTTTCTTGTTTGTGGCTATTTCTTAGGATGAGGTCTAAGGATGAAATGCCTGACTAAAGTAGCTTCATAAGAGTACTTAGTTGGGTTGGTATTGTGGGATGCCAACCATACATTGCACAAGTGTTTCTTAGGGGTTGCATATGTGATGATTACTTAATGGTGAGATGATCTTCGTATTTGACTTTGTGTTGTGTTGTGATTGAAGGCTATGTATGTGAAGATTGGGATATGTATTGTGTTTATGTTGGAGACTATGCTTGTTATTATAATAATATCTCTCATGTTATAATATAATGTATGGGAGTTGCCTTATGGGTTGCATTCTCCAACTATTTCAATGATGATGTTCAAAAATGGCATATAACATGATTTCAAATGAAAGGTTCCTTTTTATGCATGTTTTAATGGTTTTGTGCATGGCTTCCATAATTAGTACTTTTGTGCTAACCCCATCTTTCTACATGTTCTATAAGTGTAGGCTTTGGAGATATTGTATTCCATCCTCATGGCTAGGTTCATAGGAGATCAAGAAGAAGAAGATCGGTGAGTTCTCATTGTATTCGAGGGCTCAACCATAGATCCTTATGTCTCTATTTTTATGTTTTAGACTTTTGTAAGGACTATGTCCCTAAGATTGTATTTCAAGAGTTTTGTTCCAAGTATAATAGATGGTTTGAGACATAGTGTCATAGATTCTCTTTCATTTTATAAGAAACTTTGATTGTAAAGAAAAGTTTTAAATTCCGCACTATTTTCCTAAACTTTTATGTTCATGCATGCTTTGAGGCTTGTATGCGACCCCTTCAGGGTCAAGTACGCCATGTTACTTCTAGGGGGTAACCCCGGGTTGTGAAAGAATTACTACAATTTAGGCATGAATAATAACATAATTCAAGTAATTAAACTACTACAAGAACAATTGCATAGTATTCATCTTACTACAATTCACCCACATCACACAGTCATAAATTAGGGTTATGGGGAATTCATGGATTCATGGGAGATTTTATCTTAAAACCACAATAAAACAACAATTCATTCATAATATATGATAATTAAATCATTGAAACTGTTTTTAGGAAGAATCCATGACTTAGAATGAAAACCCTAGGTTTTGGAGAATTTGTTTCTTTGAAATTGAAAGTTAGAGGGCTTCATGGATGAAAGCATTCCATGAATCAAGACTACCATACCTTAGATGAAGAAATCCAACAAAAATACTGAGAGAAAGCCCCCTTCTTCAAGTGCTAACTTGACCTTCTTCAATGGAGTTTTTGGGAGAAAACTTTGGGGGTAAAGGTGGTTATGATTTGGGTAGTTGTGATATATGAAGTGTAAGGGTTAATTAATAGCTTAAAAACCCTTATATAGGTCTAGATAATCAATATAAAATGACCCTACATTAAAATAACATAATTAGGAATTACCTAAACTACCGCCACCTTGGCCGAGACTAGGCAGCAACACAGGCCCCCATCCACGACCCTTACATACGGGGCGTGGATGGACCCACAGACCATACTAGTCAATTGTGGGTCTAGGGTTGGGGCATGAAAACTTGGGGGAAGTCAGCCAATGACCCACGACCCCCACCTATGGGGCGTGGGTCCACCTAATGGCCGTAGGTACCATCGTAGGTGAGCCTTGGAGAATCTTGGAGAGTCTTGGGGGTTAGGCTTTAGGGTCCTCCTCAAGGACCCTTGGTTACTTGGGGGGTCGTACCTTGACGTTTAACCCCTAAAACCCTCAACCTAAGTTTAGGAAACTATTTTACGACATCATACGACACATCAAACTCAAAAACTCTCATGTAAGGCTCTAGTTTCACCTACTAGTTTTTCGAGTCGTAACACACTTATGTTATGTCTAGAAGCTTAGCAACATACTTACTCTAACTTAAGTGAATTCCCCCTTCAAAATACTTAACCCCTGCTCCTAGAAATAATTGTAATGGGACAAGTTCTTTCATAGCAAACTCTTTCTCAGGTTGTAGAACCAATTCTGAGACATGTGATGGATTACTTCCTATGACAATAATATCATCCACATAGAACAAGAAAAATATTGTGCCTTTGTGAGTTTTCAAAGTAAATAAGGAGGGATCTGCTTTACTAGAAATGAAACCAAGGTGTTGGAAATGCATGCTAAACTTATCAAACCAGGCTCTTTGTGCTTGTTTAAGACCATATAGTGCATTTTAAGTAGACACAAATGCTAAGGATACCTAGATCAATGAATCCAGGAGGTTGACTCATGTACACCTCTTCTTATAGGAAACCATGAAGGAATGCATTTTTGACATCTCGTTGCCTAACTTCCCACTTTGAGTTAATTGCAATGGATAGAACCACCCTTATAGTTGTGGCTTTAATCACAGGGCTAAATGTTTCTTCAAAATCTATCCCTTCAAGCTGCGAGAATCCCCTGGCCACAAGTCTGGCCTTGTATCTATCTACTGTTAAGTCAACTTTCAATTTTGTTTTGAACACCCAGTTTGAACAAACCAAGTTTGTACCAGGAATTTAGGCACTAGTAGTCATGTCTTGTTAGTATGTAAAACATTGATTTCATATGCATTGCTGCAAGCCAATGAGGTGACCTTAGGGCTTCCTTAGTAGTATTTGATTCCCTCAAGATCTCTTTGCTGTTGCGAGCAACAAGTGATAGGTGTTGTTCCTTTGTCTTGTGTCTCGTGATCATATGATGCCCTTGTGGTGCAGGAAGTACATAAATTGAAGTACTTGATTGTAGTGTAGTATCTTCAGATTGATAATGCTTTGGCAGATTCCACTTAGAGAAGTCAACTTCTAAATGTATTTCCAATGGATTAGACACAGAGAAAGTAGGATTTGATAAATCACCATTGACTGGACCTGCACGTGCAATGTGTTCCTCACTGCCACTAGCTGATCCTAAATCCGTAACTGGAGCCTAATCAAGTTGAGTCTCATTACTACTGTCTGGATCATCACTTTTAACTTTTTCTTCCTGACCATCATCTGATCCTACACTTGAAGGGTCAATAACACTCTCATCATCAAGGAGTATATGGATTGTTGTAGTAGAATTTTCACCAATAACTTGCGTACTATCAGCCCGTACTTCCCATGAAATATGATTATCATGTGCTTGTAGTTTAGAGAAAGATTCAAAAAATGTAGCAAGGTGAGGTGAGACATCAATGTTAATCTAAGATTGAATTGGAGACACATAGGGTAATGTGTTTTCATCAAACACAACATGTTCAGCCTTGCCCTTGGCCTCCTTCCTTGACGTTAACCCTTACGTTTAGCTCTAGTTTAGCCTACTAATTTCCGGTGTGTTTAAAATATCTCCCTCTTAGGAACATTCATCCTAGAATGATGATCTAGACACCTTATAGAAGTAAAGACTCCAGACCAGCAGCCTATCATGCATGCCACATCAAAATTATTCACCATTCTAAGGAGGAAACATACTCAGTGCATCGCATGGAAATACTCAGTGCATCACATGGAAATAGGAACTACATCTAATAACTGATTATGCATGAGAACTCAACGTTTCTCATATTCATAGGAGGAACTACCTTCTCCAAACTAAAAGAATGCTCAAGAAAGGCCCCCTTACTATAGATAGGGCCTTAGCGCTTTACTAATAACAAACATATATAGGACTTACTTTTTTCGGCTTGATCGGAATCGATTCTATGATTGAATAGCAGAAGTGCTACTTAGTAGTAGAAACTCGGAGAGACAGACAGAGAGGGGGCTCTTTCATACCTGCTAACTCCTAGGATGAGAAGTAGGTCCCTTGTTTTTGGCAGGAAGAGTGATCCAAGGCTCTTTCGATCTCGGACTGATCCCCTGGCTCTTCTTCAGCCGCGGGAAGGCTGTTGACTTTATAGACCCACTTGTAGCCAATGGCTTCTTTCCCTAGAGGAAGAGAGACTCAATCCTATCATAACTGTATTAGTCTTTGCTTTTATGCGTAATTGGATATAGATGTTGTGACTTCTATCAGGGGATGATTGAACGTAATGGGTTGCTACATCTCATGCGATTGGAAGAGCACGAGAATTACTCGTGGCAACCTTCCGGCCATCCAACGACATATAACGCTAGTCACTACTCCCACTGGGGCTAGGAAGTAAGCCCCTGGTCCAGGTGTGGGAGATCTTTACCATATAGTATAGTAGCCCTGCCCTTCCGACACTAACAAGAGTAGGAAGATTCCAGCTTTGGGAGGAGAAGCAGCCGAGCTCATTCCCTTCGCTTCCTAGGCCCAAAGTAATGCAGTCTTTCCTAGCCAAATCAAGGATTTGGGGCTTCTTTCTACGCTCCAAAGCCAAGTCACTATGGTATCTCCTACTACAGGTATGGCGCTAACTAAGCTTGTGATTACTGTAGCTCCCCAAAAGCTCATCTGACTCTAATTGATTCTTTGGTAATTCGTGATTGAATACAACCTAGGAAGAGTTGTACGCCTACATAACAACCCTCGTCGCACCAGTCTTCCTTCCTTTTTAGTGCACATGAAACGGAAACCCTAATAGAGACTACCCACACGGTGATCAAAACTCTCCAATAAGCCCAAAATATCTCCTTATTGGCCGGTGTAACTCGTCTCTAAAGACGAAATTGGGAAAGAAGGAACTGGTGAGCATTCCCCTGTTCATTTGTCCAACTAACTATGTGATTGAAGTTGGCTGGTAAAGCTTGTGTTCCAGGTCAATAAAGACTACAAACAAGTACTGCTAACACACAATCTCATGGAGCCCTTATGCAATTTACTCTAAAAAATCACAACTAAAGCATGTTCAACAATTCATCTCATCAATTATATAGGCAACTCTTACTCAATGCACAACAACACGAGGACAATCAATCATAAAAACTCATTTTCTTACTAATATAAATTTCTCAAGAACATGCATAACATAGGGAAATCATGGAAAAACTCAAATAACACACATGACTTCCAAAGCAAGGAAAACTCAATAGAAACTACTTACCTCAAGCTAGAGTAGAAGTAGAAGGAAAAAGATGAGGATAGCGGGACTTCATATCAGCCTTGGTCTCCCAAGTAGCATCCTCAACCAAATGATTCCTCCACAAATCCTTTACGGAAGCTATTTCCTTATTTATGAACCTCTTAACTTGTCAGTCTAGAATCTCTGCAGGAACTTCCTTATATGAAAGACTTTCATCAACCCCCAACCCTTCTAAGGGGATTATGGATGCCGGATCTCCAACACACTTCTTGAGCGTACAAACATGAAACACCAGATGCACTGGAGCCAACTCATTTGGCAAATCTAACTCATATGAAACTTTCCCAACACATTTCAAAATTTGGTATAGGCCTACATACCAAGAACTAAGTTTCCCTTTCTTGTAAAATCTCATCATACCCTTCATAGGTGAGATTTTCAAATTGACCCAATCGTTAACCTCAAATTCTAGATCCATTTTCCTCACATTGACATAAGACTTTTGCTGACTTTGAGCCGTTCTAAACCTCTCTCTAATGAGTCTGACATTCTCAATGGCCTCATAAACCAATTCGAGACCTAGTAGGGCAACCTCACCAACCTCAAACTAACGACCGGGAGACCTATATCTCCTACCATACAAGGCTTCGAAGAGAGCCATACTGATACTTGAGTGGTAGCTATTATTGTAGGCAAATTCTATCAATGGAAAGTGGTCATCCCAATTACCCTTGAAATCAATTACACATTCCCTTAATATATTTTCCAATGTTTGGAAGGTACACGCCGCTTGCCCATCGATTTGGGGATGAAAATTCGTGCTAAGTTTAACTTTGGTGCCAAGGCCTTTTTGGAATGACTTCCAAAAGTGTGAAGTGAATTGAATACCCCAATTAGAAATAATGGATAAAGGTGATTAATGCTTCAAGGACACTTCATCCAATTCTAAGTATCAACAATCGCTAGTCAGTACAATAACCCAACTAAATGAGTTGGGGTCGAATCCCACAGGGAGTGGTACTTGTTTAAGATTCAAGAGTAAAGTATGAATATGTTCAAGTTAATCATAGGAATATACATTTACAAGTAAAAATATAATTCAAATTAGGGGTGACACGAATGTCAAATAAGGGGGTTTTGGTTTTAACTATCAGCTACAATAACAACAAATAACATGAATTTAACAATAATGAGATGGGTTCTTGGGATGTGATTGGATTATAGGCTAAGGTAAGCAAATGGGTGATTCCAATTGTTAGTAAATAGCTGTAAATCAGTGACTAAGCTAGACTTTAATGGGGATAAACTTTCTCTCAACCAATTTACCCCGAATCAAGTTGGTTTCTGTTGAACACCAACAAGCAAACAAATAAGAACAACATTCGCTTTAGTCTATTCACTCTCTCTAGTTGAATGTGTGGAAAAGGGTTTAGGATTCACTCTCTCGAGCTTAACCCATGACAACCCAATACCCACAGGCCATTAATTCAGTAATCTTGGTTTTAAAACCTCTCTCTCAAGCAAGCCAAAACACGAAGGTAGAATTATATTTGCAACTTCAACCCATTAAATTAAACCACAATTACTGAATGAAATCACTTCTAATAGCATTTAAACTAACAATTAGCAATACCCACAAGTTAAATCAACCCATAATCACATAATCACACCCCAAGAATTGGGGTTTTAGCTAGACATTATAAAAAGATAGAAATACTTACCAAATTGTGTTTCCATCAATTGAGTAAGATTAATTTCGTCTTTACAAAGATCCAAGTTGAAGAATCTCAAAGACCCACTTCCAATTTCTCAAAAACAAAAAACTTCAATTCTTCCAAGCTAATGAAAAGTTGTCAAAAAACTCAAAGTTCAAAACTCAAAAATTACTCTAATCAATGTTGAGAATAATATTTGATTGATAATAAACATAATGTTTGAAAATGTATTTATAGTCGCCAAAAATATGTTACAAAAGACCATTCAGCGCAGTAAGTCGAGATCGCTGATTAGCTCGGCGATCCACCCTTTGGTTAGTTACATCACCTTTTTTCTTTTGCATTCAGTATCCTCACGTTCTGTAACTTTGGGCGATCTAAACTGCTTCGTGGAACCACTCGGCAACACGCCGACTGCTCCTTTCTCTCGCCAAATTGATTTTCTCCTTTAGGGCTTGGCACATTGAAACTTTAGGCGAGATAGTGGTCATTCGGCAACTCGCCCAATGGAATCGGTGATCACCAAGCCTTCTTTTCTTCGTTCTTTCTGCTGATTTGTTCCTTTTTGTACAATAGTGTCCATGCTTCGTTCTTCAATCCATATACTTGGAAATCAATGATTTTACATCAGTTATTGGCACAAAACAAGCATTTGAGGACATAAAATCTATCTAAATAAAGCCCTAAATGAGTCCAAATCGTGGACTCATCAACACCCCCAACTTAAACTTTTGCTTGTCCTCAAGTAAAATTCAAGTTCAACAGTTCAAAAAGGATGTCTCAAACAGTGCTACACAAGACTCAATCATGAATGTACACAAAAGGATTCAACTTACTCATGCATGGATCAATTGGGCACTCAAAGATTCAAGTTGTGACTCACCATTATCAAAGATTCTCAAGTTCACAATACTTGCTTCAAATGCAAGTTCAAGCTCAACAAAGGTACTCAAATGCCCTCACACAAAGAATGATTCCATATTCACACAAAATGGTTCAACGATTGAAAGCTCCGAAATCACATATAACACTCACACTCACAAAGATGAACACAATGCACGATTTCACCTATAGGTTTGCCCTTATTTTCCAATCAACACTTGTTTCAACTCACTCAGGATCAAAAAGGTCTTTTCAAGGCTTGTAACGAGGCTGAGTGTAAAGGTATGGTCATTTAGGCTTAGTGGCTTATATCCTCATGAAATATAGTACGAACAACATTTCCTTTCCTTCCCCTCATCATTCCCATTTATGCTCATAAGTCACCCCATTATTCACTTTCCATCTTTTACCCGACACCCCATTTCTTTTGTAATTTCACAACTTTATTTCAAAAACTTCTTCATTCCCTTTCTTTTTCAGTCTTCTTTTCTTCTTATCTTTTTATTTGTATAGAGGGGTTCCATCTTTCTCAAAACCATGGTTCAAGGGGGACTTCATTACACTTGTTGATTTGTCTTCTCTTTCCACCACACCCCAACTTAGGCTTTTGGCCTAAGTTGGCTATTTAAACAAACCACATTCAATGAGGATTAAGGGTGAAGGGATAAAGAAAAGTCACAATTTCATCAAGTTTTATCCAAGGAAAGGCTAAGGCTCAAAAGCTGTTAAAGTGAAGTTCATACATTCACAAGGTAGGCCACCAAAGAGGTAAAATGTCCAATTGTTTCACTCTTTAAAATTGTTGACTAAGATCATTTCAAGAGTTCACATCACTTGGTCAACCGGACCAACGAGGCAAATTCTAGGTGTCATCATACATGGTTCACGGTAAGCTTATCACACAAGGCATTGACACTAATATCAAACAAGACTCCACACTTTCGCTAGTGTGCAATGTTCATCACAAGAAACTCATTCGATAACCGGCTAGTCACAACGAGATGCAAAAATTTCTCATCTTGTCTATGCAACTTCATTTGGCCTCATCGTAGCCACACATTTATTTTTGGTCAATTATGAGCACAATTGAAGTCATCGATATTGATCAAGACTGATACTAAAATTTGCAAGAGAACAGCCACATTCCAACACAATCAAGAGGTGGCCCAAAATTGTTCGGAAGGGTCCAAAAATCATTTACAATTAAAAAAAGGACCCACAGGCTCAAATATCCACAAAAGTAGTATCAAAACACAATATATAGCTTAAAAAAACCCAATATATACAGAAAATGTCATCAAAACAAAAGGTAGGTATGAAAGTACCTCACCCCACCACAAACAAAAGCAATTTGTCCTCAAATGCAATAAAGTATCCAAAAAGTTAATAAAAGAAGATAGAGAGGGAGGTAAAGAAAAATCATGTCTAAACAGTCACTCCATCTGTCTAGGCATCAGTGCTTGGTGCATCACTCTGATCTTAGGCCATAGTACCTGGAGTCACATCAACAATACGGGATCCACTAGGAGCAGCCATGGACGTCTATGTTAGCGATGTCTAGATCACCGACTGTACAATCGCCTCTAGATCTGGCAGATCTCCGTATATGCTCTCCTCCCTCACCTCTATCTGCTCCTCATTGGTCTCTGCCTCCAACTCATCAGCTGCTATGCCATACCTATGTACATCTTCAATGGTGTCCTGAGGAATCACAAAAGTCTCTGGGCATCTACATCATCCACTGCCTCTAATAGTGAAGTGAAGTTTGTAGACTTGAGATAGTCTACATCCTTCCTCAGATCTACCACTTCGTCTTTCATAGCCGTAACCTTAGTAGACTCCCCCTGTCTACTCTCATAAGCCATGACTCTCGTAGTCAAATCATCAACAAAAGCCCGAAGGGTGGTTAGTGCAGCTAAAATAACTACCTCAGTCATCCATGGCATAGCAGCCTCCAATCGAATAACCCTCACATCAGTTAAATATAAATTCAGGGTTTGGAAAACCAACCTTAGAAGCTGAATAAATACTTTGAAACACTAGGCGGAAAATAAATCCAACTTCGAACACAAACTTGATGACTAAGATGCGGTAAAAACTGAAAAATAAAGAATACAATATTACGGGTGTGATTTTGGAAAGTTGAAAAGTGAGGGAATGTGAAAGATTTTGAACTTTTGAACTTTTGGCCTTTAAAAACCATCCAGATCTTGCCCAGTCGGCGACATAAGTTTTGTTCGCCGACCTACTCGGCGACATGATGAGTGAGCACTGACCTCTCCGAGTTCTACAGGACCTCTAGTTAATGTGGGGCTCTAAACGGCTGACAAGATCGTGATCGCCGACCTAGTCGGTGTATCGCAAATCTGCTCCTAGGCTCGTCGAGTTTTATAGACTTAAAACCTAGAATTCCTTGAGTCCAACAACGGTCCAAGTAGGGCTCGCTGGCCTCTTCGGCGAGTCTCCAACTGGAGTTTTTGCTCACCAATCTGCACTGTTCAAACACATTCCACACTTTAACCTGCACAATCAACACATGATTATTTATAAAACAAAACAAAAGCAGAAAAACTTGGGTTTCCTCCCAAGAAGTGCCTTAGTTAATGTCGTGGCACGATGTAATTCCTTATTCAAACTTCATTATTGGGGTTGACCTTAGTGTCGCTAGGCAACCCCTCTTGTTGTCTTGGGTAGAGATGAGGGAATACATGACCCATGAGGGTCTCAATTAGCTGGATAGATCTGGAGTGAGAGGCATTCATCTGATTTAGCATTTTAATATTCTCTCTTATCTCTTCCAGCACTCTATCATGCTCATTGACCTTTTGGATAATGATTGAGAGCGTTTTCTCGACACATCTACCCTCATTGTCCTTAGGCTTTCTCTGCTCATGAGGGGGTATGTATTTATATTTCCTTTTGCACTGGACTTCAACCTTTAATATCTTTTTGGCCAAATCATCCAGCTGAGTTAATAGTGTGGAAAAATAGTGGTCTTTCTCTATTTCTTGGTTGGTCTCAATCATGCGATCAAGGAGTTGGGCTACTATTGTGTAGGGTAGTCTTGTGAGACCAACCGGAGAAATTTGGTCAGCCACTCCTCTATTTTCTGGTCCAAGACCCTATAGAAGCATTCCAGAAGCATTTTTTCTGGAATTCCATGAGTTGGGCACTGCTGCAGGAGGTCCTTAAATGTTTTCCACGACTCATAAATGGTCTCACCCTCCAATTGCTTGAAGGTTAGGGTGTCATCCCTAAGACTCATCAATCTCAATGGAAGGTGATCCATTTGGTCACCGTTACTACAAGATATGCTCAATTTCTCTGCTCAACAAGCAACATGTAAACCAAAATTGTAAGTAAGTGGATTCAACAATGATTAAAAAGAACAAAATTCAACTTAACTAAAGAATCTTAACCAATACCACTCCCCGGTAGCGGCGCCATTTTGATTAACATTTCAAGGACACTTCAACCAATTCTAAGTGTCAACGATTGCTAATCAGTACAATAACCCAACTAAATGAGTTGAGGTCGAATCTCACAAGGAGTGGTACGTGTTTAATATTCAAGAGTAAAGTATGAATATGCTCAAGTTAATCATAGGAATAGGCATTTACGAGTAAAAACATAATTCAAATTAGGGGTGACATGAATGTCAAATAAGGGGGTTTTGGTTTTAACTATCAGCTACAACAACATCAAATAACACAAATTTAACAATAATGAGACGGGTTCTTGGGATCTGATTGGATTATAGGATAAGGTAGACAAATGGGTGATTGTAAATGTTAGTAAATAGTTGTAAATCAGTGACTAAGCTAGAATTTAGTGGGGATAAACTTTCACTCAAACAATTTACCCTGAATCAAGTTGGTTTCTCTCAAACACAAACAAGCAAGCAAATAAGAACAGCCTTCGCTTTAGTCCATTCACTCTCTCGAGTTGAATGTGTGGAAAAAGGTTTAGGATTCACTCTCACGAGCTGAACCCATGACAACCTAATACCCACAGACCATCAATTCATTAATCATGGTTTTAAAACCTCTCTCTCGAGCAAGCCAAAAATACGAAGGTAGAATTGCATTTGCAACTACAACCCATTAAATTAAACCACAATTACAGAATGAAATCACTTCTAAATAGCAGTTAAACTAACAATTAGCAATACCCATAAGCTAAATCAACCCATAATCACATAATCACACCCCAAGAATTGGGGTTTTAGATAGACATCATAAAAAGATAGAAATTGTTACCAAACTGTGTTTCCATAAACTGGGTAACATTAATTTCGTCTTTACAAAGGTCCAAGTTGAAGAATTTCAAAGACCCACTTTCAATTTCTCAAAAGTTGAAAACTTCAATTCTTCAAAGCTAAGGAAAAGTTGTCTCAAAAACTCAAAGTTCAAAACTCAAAAATTACTCTAATCAATGTTCAGAAAAAAATTTGATCTATAATAAAAATAATGTTTGAAAAAGTATTTATAGTTGACAAAAATATGCTGCGAAGGACCATTCAGTAAGTAAGCCGAGATCGCCGATCACCTCTGTCACAGCCCGAGCAACCCTTGACACGGGACCTAGGATCATGAGTGACCCCAAGCTAACTCTACTGGCATGAAATGAGCATACTATGATAACAAAACTGATGCGTAATCTTAAATATCATGAAAATGAAAGTGATGGGGAATACCCATATACTAAAACTGAATATGTCAACTCTAAGAGTTTAATACAAGAGAAATATCATACCAGATGCTAAGCTGAATCTAACTATGTCTGAAATAAGCTTCTAAACTGACTAGAAATGTTGGAACATGCCCCAACTAGATCTAGCAAAACTAATTCTAAAGACTAAAAGCGATAAAGATAAACATGTCACTAGTCCCCGAAGAATGGGGACTCACCACTAATATTGCTGAATTGAAGATCAGGAACCAATCTATGTGTGATCTATCTGCTGAGGACCTGAGCCTACATCACGAGAAGATGTAGCGCAATGTATGCATTAGTACTCGAAAGGTACTGAGCATATAGGATAGAGTAAAGTTGAAAGAAACATATAACTTAACAAGCAATAAATCAAGAGCATAATCTGAACATGATATAGATACTGAATACTAAACTAACTAATTGCAATGACCAATTTAACATACTGAGACTGAATACGGACTGTACTGAAATGTGGTCAATGCAATGGAGTCTGACTGAACTATAGGAGCTACTAATAACCGATAATAAATCCACATGAGCTAAATGTGGAGTCCAATATATATGCCCGATTGAGAGGACCCAATATACCCTGCTAGAGGTATAGTGGCATGCTGGCCTGATCACTAAAATAATTCCGACAGAGGGGACTTACTACCTACGTGGCTCGTAGTTCTAGGACTATATGGGTGACTAACCCTAGTCCAACTCGGTTTTAAGTTACTCCCAATATATTAGGTGATTTACACATTATGACTGAATTTCTGTATTATATTGGATAGCTCAAACTGACATGCAAATTGAGAATTCGCAATAATATACTGATAATGACACATTAAAAAACTAAGGCATGTATATCTGAAATAACTGAAATATCTTACCTAGTATGTGTAATTCATGAACTAAAGAAACAAATATCTAGGGTTCTAAAGTTCATGCAAGAAACGAAGAAATAACATGATAATCTAATTTGGAATATGTAAATAACTAATTCATGATAATCTGCTAAGGTTCTAGAAATCCTAGGTCTAGTCATGGTAAGGGAATCAAGAATCTAACTGAAATCTAGGGACCGAATGGGCGAAAGGAACCCACTAGTGAAATCGCACATACCTGGTGATGAATTCCACAGAGAAATCTTTCGATTTTAGGGCTGGAAATGGAGGAAACTTGCTGCATTTTTGAACTAGGGTTGCTCGTCTCTTTCTCCTCTTTAGCTTCTCATTTTCTATGTTTGATTAATGATTTGACTTAGGTAAATTCTAGTTATGTTTCTAGGCTAAAACTAACCAAAACCACATAGTTTAAGGTTTAAATGATGTAGTTTAGGTGTCCAAAAAATAGGGGAAAAGACCAAATAACCCTACTAAAAACTAAATCTAACGGGCCGACCATGGCCACCTTCACTGACCGTGTGAAGGACCATGGACCATGAAGGTCCCCGTGGCCCTCACTTAGTCCAGTGGTCTAGGGTTCTGGGGTCTGATCCACGAGCCCCTACCACGGCCCGTGTAGAGGACCATGGACTGTGAAAGTCCCCGTGGTCCTCACTTGGGCTGAGGTATGGAGGCACAGGTCTAGGGGTCTACTGTTTAAGATTTCACGAATGCCCGAAAGACCTGTTGTTAGGACCACAGACCGTGAAGGTCCCCATGGTCCTTACTTGGACGAGGTGTATCTTAAGGCTAGGCTAGGGGGCTACTACCTAGACGTCACGGATGCCACCATGACCCGTCGTCAAGGCCACAGATCATAAATGTGCCCGTGATCTGATATCTGGGCCTGGTGAAGTCCAAGTCATGATCACGGGCAGGTCAATGGACCATGGACCTTATCACGGTCCATGAACCCTGTCGTAGTTCACGAGTTCAGGTAACTTTTGCAATTTTTCTGGGTGTGGTTTTTGAGGTGTTACAATATCTCCCCCTTAGGAACATTCATCCTCGAATGAAGGCTAAACTAGTTGAAATGGAGGGAAGGAGTTGTAAACCCTACCACTAAATATTGGAGACTGATTTCTGACTGAACTAAGTTCCCAGACATGCAAATACGTTGAAAATGCAAGTACAAACTGAAGGAACGTGATACTAAGACTGGATTTATGCTTGAATGACTGAAAAACTAAAGAGGAACTATAACCTCAAGATGGAGTGGAATTGGAAGGAAAGAGGTGAGCGTACTTGGTCTTCATGGCTGCTTCTGCTTCCCAAGTAGCTCCCTCTACGGACTACTCCTCCACAAAACCTTAACTGAAGCGACTTCTTTGTTTCTCAACCTCCAAACCTGACGATCAAGGATTTCAATGGGTACCTCTTCATAAGTGAGACTATCCTTCACAGTCGCACTTTCTAAGGGTACAATAGATGCTGGATCACCCAAACACTTCCTTAACAACGAAATGTTGAAAATCGGATGCACTGCTGCTAGTTCTATTGGCAACTCTATCTCATAAGCCACTTTGCCAATCCTTTTCAAGAACTTGTAAGGGCCTACATATCTAGGACTGAGCTTCCCCTTCTAGCCAAATCTCATCACCCGTTTCATAGGCGACACTTTCAGGAAAACCCAATCATCAACTTAGAACTCTAGTTCCCTTCTCCTTACATCTGCATAAGATTTCTAGCGACTCTCGGTTGTCTTAAGTCTATCTATAATGAGTTGCACTTTATATATAGCATCATGAAGAGAATCTCATCCTATCAAGGCTGCTTCCCCTACTTCAAACCAACCAACATGAGATCTATATCTACGCACATACAATGCCTCATAAGGGGCCATCTGAATGCTGGAATAGTAACTATTATTGTAGGAGAACTCTATAAGAGGAATGTGATCATCCCAACTACCCTTAAAGTCAATCACAGAAGCTCTCAACATGTCCTTTAAGGTCTAAATGGTATGCTCTGCTTGGCCATCCGTCTGTGGATGAAATGTTGTGCTAATGTTAACCTGAGTACAAAGACATTTCTAAAATGACTTCCAGAAATGAGAGGTAAACGGAGGACCTCTATCTGAGATGATAGACAAAGGAACCCTATGCAACCTCACAATCTCATTAATGTAAAGCTTGGAGTAGTCCTCCGCTGAATTTGTAGTTTTGACCGCCAAAAAGCGTGAAGACTTAGTAACTCTATCAACTATCACCCAAATTGAGTCATGCTGTCTGCGAGTATGAGGTAAACCTGTGATGAAGTCCATGTTGATCATTTACCACTTCCAAGTAGGAATGTGAATCTCTTGATTCATACCTCCTGGTTTCTGATGTTCTACCTTGACTTGCTGGCAATTGGGGCACTTAGCCACAAAATCCGCTATATCTCTTTTCATACCATTCCACCAATAGACTTCCCACAGATCGCGGTACATCTTAGTGGTGCCTGGATGAATAGAATAGCTGGAGCTATGGGCTTTTGCAAAAATCTGCTGTCTCAACTCACCCACCTTAGGAACACATAATCGACCTTGATAGCAAAGTACACCATGTTCCCCTTGGGAGAAAACCTCCAATATCTGCTAATGGATTGCACCCTTTAGCTCAAGCAATATCGGATCACTGTCTTTCTTTTCCTTAACTTCAACTACCAAATAAGATTCTGCCCAATTCTGAACCGTTACACCACCATCTGATATGCTTATAAGATGAACTCCTAGGCGAGCAAGTCTGTAAACAGCCTTTGCTAGCTGCTTTCTTTATTCCTCAACATGTGCTATACTACCCATAGATAGTATGGTAAGAACATATGCTACTACATTGACCTTACTGAGATGGTAATGCACACTCATATCATAATCTTTAAGGAACTCTATCCATCTTCTCTAGTGAATATTCAAATCTTTCTGGTTGAATACATACTGAAGGCTCTTATGGTCTGTGAACACATCCATGAACACCATACAAGTAATGTCTCCAAATCTTTAGTGCGAACACCACTGCTGCAAGCTCGAGGTCATGAGTCGAATAGTTCTTCTCATACACCTTAAGCTGTCTAAAAGCATAAGCTATAACCTTACCTCACTGCATCAACACACAACCTAGGTCAATCTGGAAGCATCACAATAGATAACATAACCATCTAAACCCTCTGGTAGAGTCAAAACAGGAGCTGTAGTCAACCTAGTTTTCAATTCTTCAAAGATCTTCTCACAATCATCCGAGCATTGAAACTTGACATTCTTCTGAGTTAACTTAGTTAATGGAGAAGCTATGGACGAAATTCCTTCCACGAACCTTCTATAATAATCCCTAGACCCATGAAAGTTCTGATATTTGTAGGATAGGTAGGTCTAGGCCATTGTTTCACTAAGTCTATTTCCTGAGAATCGACTCGAATCCCTCACTAGACACTATATGCCTAAGGAAAGCAACTGACTGCAACCAAAACTCACATTTGACTAAATTTAGGTAATAATTGGTGGTCCTTAAGAGTTTGCAGGACAACCCTCAAATGACTCGCATGTTCTTCCTTATTCTTAGAATAAATGCGGATGTCATCAATAAATACGATAATGAACAAGTCCAAATAATGCTTGAACACTCTGTTTATCAACTCCATAATAGCTGTAGGAGCATTGGTTAGTCCAAATGACATAACTATGAATTCATAATGACCATACCGAGTTCTGAAGGCTGCCTTTGGAATGTCCTATCTTTTTCTAAGCTGATGATAATCGGATCTGAGGTCTATCTTTGAGAAATGACTAGCACCCTGAAGTTGGTCAAACAAGTCATCAATCCTAGGAATGGGATACTTATTCTTGATTGTGACCTTGTTCAATGGCCTATAGTCAATACACATTTTGAGAGAACCATCTTTCTTCTTTATGAACAACACTAGTGCACCCCATGGTGAAATACTAGGTCTGATGAAGCCATTATCTAGAAGGTCTTTCAACTGCTCTTTCAATTCCTTAAGCTCTGCTAGAGCCATTCTATAAGGAGGAATAAAGATAGGCTGGGTATCTGGAAGAAGATCAATTCCAAAGTAGATTTCCCTTTTGGGAGGAACTCCGGGAAGATATTCTGGAAACACTTCTGGAAAATCATTGACTACTGGAACTGACTCAAGAGTTGGGGTTTCGGAGCTTGAATCCTTAACCCGAACTAGATGATAGATATACCCCTTAGAAATCATCTTTCTGTACTTAAGGTAAGAAATGTATCGACCCATAGGCGCTAGGCTACTACCCTTCCATTCTAAGATTGGTTCGTCTTGAAACTAAAATCGAAAAATCCTGGTTCTACAATAACCTGAGGCATAATAGGAATGTAACCAATCTATGCCTAAAATGATATCAAAGTCTACCATTTCTAACTCTACGAGATCTACTGAAGTGACTTTCTGTGAGACTATGACAGGGCAATTTTTGAACACCCGTCTAGCTATAACTGGGTCACCAAATGGAGTAGTGATTGAGAAAGGTTCTGAGAGAGATTCTGGGCTAATACTGAATTTGACCGCTATATAAGGAGTTACAAAAGACAAAGTAGTCCCTGGATCTAACAGTGCATAAACATCAAGATCAAAGACTCATAACATACTTGTGACTACATTAGGAGAATTTTCCTAATCCTGGCGAGCCTGAAGAGCATACAACCTGTTTTGGTGTTGTCCGCCACCTGTATCAGATGAGTTACCCTACTGAGTTAGGCAACCTACTGGCGATGCTGAAGTTGTAGACTGAGCTCTACCATTATTACCTCCTTGACCTTATCTAGAAGGAAAATCTCTCAACCTATGACTAGATTGACCACACCCAAAGCATCCTTCCTTTCCTACAAGGCACTCGCTCGGATGATTTTTTACCACACTTAGGAAAAGTTGGGTAGGTTTTGGTACCTGAAACACTTCCCTAAGACATAGAGCCTGATGCCCTACCTTTCTGATCTTGTCTGAACTTGGAGGATGGAACACTAGCTGATGAAGAGGCTGGAGTTGAAGACTTATGCTGAAACTGTGAGCGATTTCCACCACCCGATTTCTATTAAGAATAGTCATAGTTGCCTGTCCTAGCTTTCTTATTCTCCTTGGCCTATTCCCTAAGCTTATCACCCTCAACCTGCTGAAAATGAGTCATGAGCCTATATATATCCATGTTTTCTAGCAATAAAGATTTCTGCACTCTGTTTTCACCAAGTCCGACACTCCATACATAAACTTATTCATCTGAGCCCTGGAAATAGCAACCATGTGAGGAGCATACCTGGAGAGTTGGGTGAACTTAAGTCCATACTCTTAGACTGTCATGTTACGTTGCCTCAAGTTCACAAATTCCTTAGCTTTCGCCTCCCTTAGATCTCTTGGGAAAAACCTGTCTAGAAAGGTCTCACTAAATCAATCCCAAGTAATAGGAGCTGCATTTGTGCCCCTGTTCTCCTTCCACTAAGTATACCAGATATGAGCTACAACCTTAGTCTAGTAAGATGCCAACTCAACCCGATCATTTTCAGTTACCTGGATCACTTCAAAGATCTTTTTGACCTCATCAATGAAGTTTTCCGGATCTTCTCCAACTTGTGATCCTAAGAACTCTGGTGGATTCATCCTAGCGAAATCTCGAACTCTAGCTGCATCTGACCCAACATTAGCATTTGTCTAAACTGGAACCCGCTGATTTTTCTGGTTGGCCACACTCTGAGCCAACATTTGAATGGCATTCTGAAACTCTACATTCGAAACTTCTTGATCTGGGACTGGAGGAGTTGCATTTGCATTCCTGGCATTCATATTCCTTGTGTTAGCTCTACGAGGAGGCATGATCTAAAACGTAGAACGTCGAGTTAGAATGGAATTAGATCACACCTTATGCACGAGAAGAGTAACAAGAAAATGAAGATTTTTCCTAAAACACTTTGTAGCCTCCCTCTCATTAGATGTGGTGTGCACTACACACCCATGAAAATGACTCTACCTAGTGCACCTTTTTAGACATCCTAGGACACTTAAACCTAGTGCTCTCATACCAAGTTTGTCACGCCCTGAGCTACCCTCGAGACGTGGACACGAGACCTAGGATCACGAGTGACCCCAAGATAACCCTGCTAGCATGACATGAGCATACTATGATAACAAAACTGATGTGCAAACTTAAATATCATGAAAATAAAAGTGATGGGTAATACCCATTTACTAAGACTGAATATGTCAACTCTGAGAGTTTAATACAAGAGAAATATCAAACCCAGATGCTAAGCTGAATCTAACTATGTCTGAAATAAGCCTCTAAACTGACTAGAAATATTGGGACATGCCCCAAATAGATCTAGCAAAACTGAAACTAAAGACTAAAAGTGATAAAGATAAGCATGTCACTAGTCCTTGAAGAATGAGGACTCATCAATGATGCTGCTGAACTGAAGATCGGGAACTGATCTATGCGTGATCTGTCTGCTGGGGACCTAAACCTACATCACGAGAAGATGTAGCGCAATGTATGCGGCAGTACTCGAAAGGTACTGAGCATATAATATAGAGTAAAGATGAAATAAACATATGACTTAACAAGAAATAAAGCAAGAGCAGAATCTAAACATGATATAGATACTGAATATTGAACTAACTAAATGCAATGACCAATTTAACATACTGAGACTAAATACTGACTGTACTGAAATGTGGTAAATGCAATGTAGTTTGACTGAACTGTAGGAGCTACTAAAAATCGATAATAAAACCACATGAGCAAAATGTGGAGTACGATGTATACGCCCCATCGAGAGGACCTAATATACCATGCCACAGGTATAGAGGCATACTAGTGTGATCACTAAAATGATGCCCAAAGAGGGGACTTACAACCTATGTGGCTCGTAGTTCTAAGACTATATGGGTGACTGACCCTAGTCCAACTCGGTTTTAAGCTACTCCAAATAGATTAGGTGATTAACACATTATGCCTAAATTTCTGTATTACACTGGATAGCTCAAACTGACATGCAAACTGAGAATGCGCAATAATATACTGGTAATGACACATTTAAAAACTGAGGCATATATATCTGAATTAACTGAAATATCTGACCTATCATGTGTAATTCATGAACTAAAGATATACATAGCTAGGGTTTAGTTCATGCAAGAAGCGAAGCAATAACATGATAATTTGATTTGGAACACATAAATAACTAATTCATGATAATCTGCTAAAGTTCTAGAAGCCCTAGGTCTAGTTAGGGTAAGGGAATCAAGAATCTGACTGAAATCTAGGGACCTAATGGGCAAAAGGAACCCACTAGTGAAAGGCCACATACCTGGTGACGAATTCCATGGAGAAGTCTTACGATTTTGGGGCTGGAACTGTCGAAAACTTTCTGCATTCTTGAACTAGGGTTGCTTGCCTCTTTCTCCTCATTCGTTTATAATTTTCTATGTTTTGATTAATGATTTGACTTAGGTAAGGTCTAGTTATGTTTCTAGGCTAAAATTGATCGAACCCATGTAGTTTAGGGGTTAAACGATGTAGTTTAGGTGTCGACCGAATAGGGGAAAAGACTAAAATAACCTTCTTAAAAAAATTAGACGGGCCGACCACGACCACTTTCATGGACCGTGTGAGGGATCACGGACCGTGAAGGTCCCTATGGTCCACACTTAGTTCGGTGGTCTAAGGGTTCTGGGGTATGATCCACGAAGCCCTACCATAGCCCGTTGTGAGGACCATGGATAGTGAAGGTCCTCATTGTCCTTACTTGGGTGAGGGGTGTTTGAGGGCTAGGCTAGGGGGCTACTACCTAGACGTCACAGATGCTACCACGGCCCATCGTCAAGGCCACAGTCCGTGCAGGTGCCCATGGTCTGATGTCTTGGCATGGTGAAGTCCAAGTCATGATCACGGGCAGGTCAACGGACCCTGGACCCTCACGGTCCGTGAACCCTGTCGTGGTTCACTGGTTCAGGTAATTTTTGCAATTTTTTCTGGGTCTGGTTTTTAAGGTGTTACAAGCTCGGCGATTTGCCTTTTTGCTAGTTCCATCGCCTTTTGGCTTTTCTTTCAGCATCCTCAAGTTCTGAAACTTTGGGTGATCTAACATTGCTTCGCGGAACCACTCGGCAACACGCCGACTGCTCCTTTCTCTTGCCAAATTGATTCTATCCTTAAGGGCTTGGAACCTCTGAAACTTTAGGCGAGATAATGGCCATTCGGTGACTCGCCTAATGGACTCGGCGATCAGCAGGCCTTCTTTTCTTCGTTCTTTTAGTTGCTTTGTTCCTTTTTGCACAATAGTGTCCATGCTTCGTTCTTCAATCCATATACTTGGAAATCAATGATTTCACATCAGTTATTGGCACAAAACAAGCATTTGAGGACACAAAATCTATCCAAATAAAGCCCTAAAAGAGTCCAAGTCGTGAACTCATCAAAAGGAACTCATGCAACTTCACCATTTCTCTTATGTATAGCTTGCCACAGTCTTCCACTAAAAAAGAAACCCTGACGGGAATGAAGTGAGCTGATTTTGTCATTCGATCTATAATGACCTAAATAGAATTATGTTGCCTTTGGGTGCGAGACAAACCCACAATAAAATCCATATTTATCTCTTCCCACATCCAAGTAGGGATACCTATATCTTGGGATAAACCCCTCGGCCTTTGATACTCAACCTTAACTTGTTGATAATTTGGACACCTAGCCACAAATCCCACAATGTCCTTTTTCATCCCGTTCCACCAATAGACCTCTGATGAGTCTGAGATTTGGACTCATATAGGGCTTTATTTTGATAGTTTTAGTGTCCTCAAATGCCTAATTTATGCTATAAATTGATTTTAAAGACTTGATTTCCAGGTATGTGGACTAAGAAGCAAACCAAGGACACTAACAGGCAAAAAGGAACAAACAAGCTGATGAAGTGGAGAAGAGCAGTCCTGGTGATTGCCAAGACCACTCGTCAAACCGTTGAGTGGCTCTTCAGACCACTTAAATTTCTAGCGTGCCAACCATGAGTGAAGAAACCAAGTAGGCGATAGAAATGGGCAGTCGGCGAATCACAGATCGATTCCACGATGACAAAATCGATCGCCCAAAATTAGAGAACGTGAGGATGCTGAGAACCAATGCAAAATGGAGATGGAAGAGAGAAAAGGGCGGATCGCCGAACCACTCGATGAGCCCGACTTACCTCACCTAATGGCTTTTCATGCCTAATTTTGGGCAACTATAAATTGGATTTTAAATGTAATTCTAAGGAGTTCTCGCCTAGAGTTCTCTCGCAGATATTATAGTTCCCATTCTAGACTTAGTATTTTCTCTTGATTTTTGAGTTGTAATTGTATAATTTTGGAGGATTTGGAAAGTGGGTATTTGAATTTCATTCTTAGAAATCAGTGTAAAGGCTTGGAGACTCTTGCACCGGCCAATGAATGTGGTAATCATTTCTCTGTTTTTATGATGTGTAGCTAAAACCCCAATTCTTGGGGTATGATCATGTGTTTATTTGTCTAATTATCGTATGGGTATTATTTTTTGATGATGAAATTGCTATTTTAATGTGAGTTTATTCATTAGTTGAGTTTTAATTTACGAATTGTAGTTGCAAATGCAATTCTATTTTCGAGTTCTTAGCTTGGTTGAGAAAGAGGTTTTAGGACCAAAGCTTTTGATTAATGATTTATGGGTATTGGGTTTATATGGTTTCAACTCGAGAGAGTGAATCTTAAATCCAATCCTAATCATCTAGCTCGAGAGAGTGTATGTATCAAATGCAAATCACTTGATCCATAATAGTTGTTCAAGAGAAAACTATTGCACTTAACGTCTACCCTACCCACAATGTTTCAGCAAATTAACATTAGATTTCATTTACCAATATAGCATAATTAGCCTATAATCGATTACATCCCACGAATATCTCTCCATATTGTTATTTTCCCTTGTTTTCATTGTTGTTTCAGCTATTCATTCCAAAACCAAACCCCCTATTTGACATTTGTTGTCTCCCTTTTAGATTTAATTAAATCTTTTCGATCATTTTTATTCCTATAATCGTTTAGAACACATTTGTACTTATTAATTGAATTTAGACAAGTACCACTCCCTGTGGTTTCGACCCCAACTCTTCGTTGGATTTTATACTGCTTAACGATTGTTTTCACCTAGAATTGGAAGAGGTGTGTTTGGAACATTAATCAAAATGGTGCCACTGCCAGGGAATGGTGTTGTTTGATATTCTATTATTGAAGTTAAATTGTGTTCTTTTTGGGTTATAGCTGTACCTACTTAATTTGTTTTGTGTTTTTGTTGTTTGTGTTTAACAGCGAAAGAGATGAGTGTAAACAGAAGTAATGGTAGCCAAGTGGGGAACCAAGATGATATTGGAAATCATAACGATGTTAATGACCCAATTCAATTGGGTGGTGCTGGTGCAATTCATCTACCTTCGGTTGAAGGAAATGATGTTTTCAACATTACTAGCACAATGCATCAGCTCCTACAACTTAAAGGATTATTTGGAGGGCTGGCTGATAAGGATACCGATGAGCATATTAGGAACTTTGTGGATGTCTGTCGTCCATTCTCATTTAATAACATATCCCAAGAATCAGTCCACCTCAGGTTGTTTCCATTCTCTTTGATGGGTGAAGCTACTAAATGGTTGGCTGAGTTACCGAGGGACTCCATCACCTCTTGGGATGGGCTTACCAGAACATTCCAAGTAATGTTCTTTCCCCCATCGAAGATGATGACTCTAAGAGATGGCATCGAAGGTTTCAAACGCTTGGAAGGTGAGCCAATCCATGCGACATGGCTAAGATTTATGAAGTTGGTGCTTCAGTGTCCAACTCATGGATTTCCAAATAATGTGCTGCTGCAACACCTCTATAGGAGTTTTTATTCGGTGAACAAAGGAGTGGCTGATTAACTATCTTCTAGTGGTATAATCCGACAACCTATGAAGTAGTGTCTCAACTCCTTGATTGCATGACCAAGTGAGAGACAAAAACATGGCTAAAATGATGACCCAGGTAGATATCTTGGCAAAAAATGTCATGGGTGTGGGTACAGAGAGTGTTAATGTTGTGGGTGTTGGTGGTGTAAACCCCGATGAACCATAATTTGAAGCGTTATACATTGAGAAAATGAACTTCCTAGCCAATCAAGGAGGAGGTTATCGTACAAACTACCAAAGACCGGGTGAAAATCAAGGTTGGAACAGAGATGAGGGCTGGAGAGACCGTGAAAGAGATTGGCATGATCGTAACACCACTTGGAAAGAGAGAGAGGGGAACAAGGACAGGTACATCCCTTCCTATGAGCATCAAAAGGCCAAGGAATCCAAAGGTGGCCGCACAGAAGATATGCTCTCACGCATTCTCAACAAAGTTGAAGTGTCAGAAAAGGTGTTGAAAGAGATGAAAGAGGATGTCTCAACTCTCAATTAGACTGTGACCTCTCACTCAGTCTCAATTAAGCAGCTGGAGACCTAAATGGGTCAAATTTCTTATCATTTGAATCGAAGACTACAAGGGGAGTTGCGTAGTGACACAATGTCAAACCCCAAAAATGAAGTTTGATTTGGTATCCTCGTCACATGATGTTAACTAAGGTGCTTCTTGGGAGGCAACCCAATTATTTGATGTTTTTAAAGTTTGCTTGTGAATAACGGGTGTTGATTGTGCAGGTTGAAAAGTGAAAAGTGTAGGAAAGTGAGTAATTTGGCGAGCCAAAGTCAGTGCTATGCCGAATAGGTCAGCGAGCACCGACTTGGACCTCTGTTGGAACTACCAAGCTTGAAACGGCACTCTGTAAAACTCAGTGGGCTATTTGCTCAATCAGCGACTAACCGAACAGGTCGGCGAGCCCAACTTTGTCCGTCATTTGAACACCCAAAATTATTGGGAGTCCTATAAATAACTCAGTGAGGAAAATACCACTCGGCTTATCGCTGAGTTGTTCGGCGAGGACGACTTACTCTACTGAAAGTGCCGCAAACTGAAAGGTTTTAAAGGCCAAATGGTTTAAAATTCCAAAACCTTCAACTTCTCCTAGTTTTAACTCTTGTACCCTCTTACCCAACTTTAGATCTTTCCTATTTTCTTGTTTTTACCCACTCTTTGTATGAAATTGTTGATCTAAATCGTGGAACTTTGCCACCTAGCTATACAACTTTTGAATTCAGCATAAAAGTTGGTTTTTTGAACCCTATTCTTTAATTTCGTGGTTGAAATCAAATGAAATAGGTTAATTTGTTGTTGTTTTGTATTGGGTAATTGTTATAATCATGTTTAAGTGTTGGATTGCCTGTAATGAATTGAATTGCGTGCCTTATTACCTTAAATTGATTGATTCATGTGTTCTTGCTTGTTAAATCTAGTTTAAATTGTTGGGTGGCGGTGTAAATGTAATGAGTCTAGTGGGGTGAAGTCTAAGTAACCTTGAATTATGCTAAATGACATAATTTTCCTAATGATGGATCGTTTGATGCCATTCTTAAGGGAAAAAGTCATTAAACGGCCAATTTTGGCCAAATTGGGGGAAGTATGAGTACCCCAAGGTTATGGGTAGTATGGTTCTATCTTAATTGAATGGTGTTTGTATTTGATTTTGAATTCGGAGGCTGCAGGCTTGATTTTGAAGTTTAGGGTTAAAAACTGGCACATTGGGCTATTCGACGAGTTATTTCGAGCTCGCCGAGTTGTTTTGCCAAAGTCCCTCTCAGATCCCCCTTAATTTCCATAATTGGTTGAGATAGTTCTGTAACTTTAAAGCAAGAAGCCTGAGCTCATCGAGTTCACTCAGCGACTCGTCGAAAGGTGTTCTTGATCGCCCGTTCTGCGCCCCAAACCCCTAAAATGCTCTGTAACTTTTGGCAAGCCACTTCTAGCTTGCCGATTGGTGTCGGTGATTCGCCAAATGGCCCTGAACATCACTGACCTGTCTTGTTTGCGATGGTGCTTTTGGCGAACCCAATTTGGCTTGCCAAAGTGAATCAGTGACTCACCGAGTGGTTTGGCGACTCTTTCTGCAACCCATTTTCTAGAATATTTTGGAAATTGTTCTAAGGTTTTCTCTGTTATTTTGGTGGTATTTCTAGACCCAAAGTTTCATGAAGAGACATGCCGCCCCGCAAATGGGTAGAAGGAGTCGTTAGAAATGAGGATGCAACTGCATCCAGGGCTAAGGCATCAAAACTTCCTACGAAGGGAGGAAAAGGCAAAGGAAAGGGCAAGGCACCCATGATGGACATCCCTGATGATCATAGTACAGATATTCCAGCCTATCACGAGGTGCCTCCAGCTACCACCGGAGATGATACTTTGGTTGATGCTGCTGCTGCTGAGTTTGAGGCCGCGACAGATGAGGAGTAGCTTGAGATGTGAGATGAGGCTGTTTATGAGGACCTGACCGACTTTGAGGGTGCAATGTTTGAGACTGATAGACATGCTTCCTTGATAGAGAGTGTGACACTGGACACTGATGCCCCAACAGACAGAGGGACTGAGATGTAGACTGCACCCCAGCTTGGCCTGGCAGGATGATTTTTTTACCTCCCTCTATATTTTGTTGTTTTAGTTTCATTTGAGGACAACTTCTTAGTTTATTGGGTGTGGTGAGGTATTTGCATACCTACCTCTTGTGTTGTGATTGTTTTCTGAATATTGGCTTTGGGTTGATAATATTTTTGTGAATATTGGACTTTAATATATATATATCTTGATTGTTGAATTGTGTTGTGGATGTTTTAGCTTGTGGCCCATTGTTTTGAATGAAGTTATATCTCGTTGTGACTAGCCGGTTGTCGAATGAGTCTCTTGTGATGAGCATTGCACGCGTGCTAGAAAGTGCAAGGTCTTGTTTGATATTGGTACCAATGCCTTGTGTGATGAGATTACTTTGAACATTGTTTGTGGTGACTCCTAGGATTTGTCTCGTTGGTCTGGTTGATTGAGTGATGCAAGCACTTGAAATGATCTTAGGCAAGAATTTTGAAGAGTGAACCAACATGACATTATGCGTCTTTTGTGGCCAACCTTGTGTGATGTGTGAACCTTTCTTGGCACCTTTTGAGCCTTACCTCATTTCTTGGAAGAAATTTGAGCAATTGTGACCTCTCTATAGCCATTCAACCATATCATTCATGAAGTATGGTTTGCTTGAATATCAAACATAGGCCAAAATGCTAAGTTGGGGTTGTGGTGAAAAGAGAAGGAAAGTCAAGAAGTTTTAGAAATCCCTCCTTGTGTGATTGATTTTAAAAAGATGGTGCCCTTCCATGTAAAAAAGAGAGAAAAAAAATAAAAAGTAATAAAAAAAATTAGAAAGAACAGACCGAAAAAGTTGTGAAATAAAGTAGTGAAAATTGCAAAAGAAATAGGGTGTCTGGTGGTTCAAATGAAGTTGAATAATGGGGTGACTAGTGAGCATGTGGAAATGTTAAATAAAAGGAGGAAAGTGAGGTTCAGACCATACTTCATGAATGTAGAATCCACTAAGCCTTTTGACCTTATCTTTACACTCAGCCCTATTACAAGCCATGAAAAGACCTTTTTGATCTTGAGCAAGCTGAAACGATTGTTGATTGGAAAATAAGGGCAAACCTATGGGTGATGTCATGCATGTGTTCATATTTGTGAGTGTGAGAGTTGTATGTGATTTCAAAACTTTAAATTGTTGAGAAATTTTGTGTGAATATGGAAACATCTTTGTTGTGCGGGCATTTGAGTATCTTGTTGAGCTTGAACTTGTAGTTGAAGCAAGCATTGTGAACTTGAGCATCTTTGATAATGATGAGTCACAATTTGAATTTTTGAGTGCACAATTGATCAATGCACTACACAATTTTAGGCCTACGGCCACCCCAGTAAAGTGTTGCCTAAACTAGCAAAAAGTGTGGCCTTTGATAAAAGGCTACACTTTTGGACTTTAAGCAACACTTTTCCAAGGGTGGCCGAAAGAGGCGTAACCTTATAGTTTAGGCAACACTTTTCAAGTGTTGCCTTAAAGCTAAGCTTAAAAGCGTAGCCTAAAAGGCAAAATGGCGACCCTTTGATGTACCTCATGTAGCAACATTTCTATGTCATACAACTACACTTTCAAGCATAGCATTTGCTTCTTTATTGCCCACGATTTTAAAGTGTTGCCTTTTCTATCTAATGTATGACAACGATTTTAAAGTGTTGCCTTTTCTATCTAGTGTATGACAACACTTTGAAGTGTAGTCCTTGCCCACGTGCATACCACAATTTACAGCCCTATGGCTACACTTTTAAGTGTGGTAATACTATTTTGGCTATAAAATATTTATATGCCACAATTTCTAATTAAAAAACACCAATTTTGTTCTGCAATAAATAATTCAAAGCATTAAATTGGCTAATAAGTAATTCAAACATATAGATTTGCAATAAACTTCAAAAGATAGTATGTCTTGCGTACATACACATACTTATAAAGCAATATTCTAAATATGTGTACACTTTAGTTCAAAAAGTACTCTTACAATAGTTCAATATATTCTAGCAATGAATATATTTCACAAAATCAAACATAATGTATTTAAACTTTTACAATAGTTCCAAAACTCTTCATCATCCACTTCAATGAGATCAAATTGACTTGTGGCGACTCTTTAAATTTGATCACCTCCATTTCCCTACACATTTAAAATGTACAACAAAATCAGATTGCAGCAGTTATAAAAGAGGCAAGAAATTCCAGATTAATTCCAGATTGCAGCAGTTCCATATTGCAGATTGCAGATTTTTTGAGTTCACTTTTCAGATTCTGAGGCAAATTAAAACCAAATTGCAGATTGCAGATTACATTTCCAGTTCCAAATTAATTCCAGATTACAGTTCCAGATTAATTCCAAATTGCAGATTATAGTTCCAGTTTGCAGATTGTAGATTACAATTTCAGTTTACAGATTTATTGAGTTCCAAATTGCAGATTACCAGTGTCTGAATGATCGAGGATAAGAACAACCAGTCGGTTTTATCCAAATATTATCAGCTGGAACGAGCCTAGAACTCTAGATGTTTTGAAGGAACTTCTAACTCCTCATACACATTTTAAGTCTAGATGTTTACTAAACCTTTTTGCTTGGAGTAATCTCTCTTATATAACTAACTTAGTAGATCTTTTGGATTTTTACAGACAAAAGAGAGAATCTACTGCGAGGACCATGGCAACGAGCAGCAAAATATTATGAATTGAGCGACATTCTGTAGCCTCACAAGCATCAAATCCTGAAAGAAATATGTGACATGAGGTCAAAGGATACGATCCATTTCTAGCACTCATGTCCATTACATTACGTATTTCTTTCTCGTTTACATCCATCAGTCTCCAGTAATGGAGAACTTGATCTTGCTAATAGATTGTATCAGCTAAGAACCTTTCTCGGTCAATACCTGCAACAAACAGATTATAACATGTTTAAGTAAGCATTCTTTTCCCAAAAGAAAGTAAAAGGTTTCCCACGTCACAAATTTCTATCACGTAGCACACTGAACTAGAAACAGTAACTGAGATGACAAGCAGCTCAATCTCTTAGGCAATTACCATTTTGCCATAAAAATCAAAGTCCTAATTCACATTAACATAAAAAAGCAGAGATAGTAAGGAAAAGGGTTATATGTAAGAAAATACGATTATGAAATGAGTAGTATGAGAACTTTGGTTAGCTAACAACCATTTATTACTTACACATTCTTGTAAAACTTCCAATCGCTAAATATGTAATGAATGAGGCAGGCAACAGAAACATTAGTGAAACGCGCAATGCCCTCATTTTCTAGTTCAGGTCAAGGGATTTTGTTGTCATGATAACATAGCCCATTGCAATAACTTGAACGTTGAAATAGCCACAATACGACACCCATAAAACTAGTAAACATATAATGTACATGTGATGATATAATAAGAAACTCAAGCAGTCAGATACCCATATAACATAAATGATACACACTGATTATCAATTAGCTACATAATAACCTGCATAAGTAACATCTGCGACAAGTGCATGCTTAATATACTTTAAACCACTAGGATGCCCGAAAAAAATGAAATCTGTAGATAGTATTCGAAACAGTTCCATGTAAGAAATTACAATTTCATATGTATTTTTTTTTAATCTTCCATGACATTATCTGGTCTTCTCAATATTGATATGAAGTTAACATCTCAAATTGGTTACAATATGAGTTTATTAGTTCCTAACGCAATTGTCATTGTTCACAATTGAAATGGAATAAATGATATAGTCAGTGTTACATTGTTGTCAATTCACTGTTGAAATTCAAAGAGGAGTAGCCTAACAAAGTAAAAAGATGTATTAGTATCATGTCAGATTCATCTAATGATATTCAAAAGGAAATTATCATGTTCAACTAAAACGATGTTTGCTTATACTCATTTCAATTTATACAGAACCTAGATCTATAGTTCTTCACCATCCCCCCAACCCCTCCTTCCCCCCAAGTAAAAAATGACACTTCCCCACTTTTTTCTCCTTTGACTGAAATCTCCTTCAAGGTTGGACGAGAAGGGTGCTTTCAACTAGATCTGCCATGTCTTCACAGTGTGCTTTAACTACATAAAAGAAATTTCTAGCTCAAAAAAGTTTAGTAAAATCCAGTAACCATTTACAGCTTTCAGTTACACATCAAATAGTTAAAAAAAAGTTGAAAAACACTCAGATGGACTGGATTGGCATCTTTCTCATGTTTTATCATATGTAGTTACTATATAATTGTGTTATACATGATAATCAAACAGCTCATCAGACAACTAAATTATTTTTCACCTATGATCAATATAATTAGGAAAAATTAAATAGATTCAGGAAAGACCATCAACTAGATTTGTACATTTAGAAGTTAGAATGTATTCTATTTCTTCACGACTGCTATTAAGGATCCAGCAACTTCATAAGGCAGAAGGCAGAAGGCAGAAAAAAATAAAGAGATTATACTAGGCTAGTAGGAATAAACATTTTTTCAATTTGTGAAGGTAAATAATAAGGCAGAAGGAGTAGACAAAAATAGTGTGACCATGTTCTAGCAATAATACTAGAATAAAAATGTTGTAGTTTTTAACACACACAAACTGACACTTAGAATTGTCATGGCACTCTACTCAATCACTTCACTATTTGCTAAAGTGCATTCAAAACAAACTTAATATGTCGAAAGCCAGGTGGCCATGAACATACAGATAAAAACAACCAATTCAAAAGCTTAGAAAAGATTAATTTGTTTAAGGATAAAAGATTTGTGCTTTGATTTTCTACATCACAACATACACTAGAAATCAGTACATTACCTCAAAAAGTACAGAAAGTACAATGAGATGCCTTGTCATCCTTCTCCAATTTTGGGATCGCTTATTGATTCTGCCAATAACATCAGCCTCCTCCTTGGAAATATGTTGCAATCTCTTCTCAAAATCACCCTTTTTGGACCTAAATAAACTACTCCATATCATTGAAAAAACTCCCTTCTTTTTCTTCTTTTTTCTCTTTTCTTCATTATCAGTAGATGATGCCACAGGTTCAGTGTCAGGAACATCAACATGTTCTTTTGTAGGCTTAGCAGCCATTTCCTATAAGTTAAAGAGCATATATATTCAAATGATTGAAGGAGAAAGGCAACGAATGAGAGAAAAAATCAATAGCCCTGTAGAAGCATTGAAGTTAACAGAGAAGTTTTAAGTATTTCATTGTTGATACTACAATTCTACAATGTGCTTTGGAATTAGCTTGGAGGGGTTTATATCGAAAGTTAAAACAAGCTATTAATGATAGATACTAACTCACTCAAATGCTTCCAAGTAGTAATTCCCTCTATCTCAGCTGCTGAATATGCCTAGGGTTCACAATTTTTGACACTTTCTTCCTGTACTTTGAAAGTTCAGCTGTAACTCGTGATTTGTTCCATTCCAACAACCCAAAGTAATCAATTCCTTCTTATTCTCCTCTTCTAAACACAAAACAAAAATTCAATCAATTGACAAGAAGACTATTTTTAGTACTAGATGATTAGTATAGTAGCTACTTACGCTTGACAAAATCGGTATCAGGGAGAAGAGAATCATAGATATCGTCAACTTCAACTCTTCAGTTCTTCAGAGAAAGACGACTTAGCTTCAACCGATACATTCAACATTCAAGAGAAGAAAAAAACTAGCTAGTCTCCCAAAAATCAACAAAATTCGTATCAACAACACAAGAACATCAAAACCCTAAGTTAAAATTTAGACTTTCAAAGATACACAAGAATATCAAAACCCTTAAAGCTAGAATTTAGACTTTTTGAGATAGAATTTCTTACATGATAAACCCTATTCCAACAACCCTAAAGCTTTAAGACGTGAGGCGTGTTCATGTGTGAAACATTTTGTTCAGCTGTGAAATCCGACAGAACAGCTCTTTAACAAAGAATCTGTGAGGAAATTCGTGTTCTTCAACTCTTCAATCTTCAACAAGGAATCTGTGATCAATTTTGATGGAAATCTGTGAGGGAAATCGTATTGTTCTTCAGTTCTTCAGAAAAGCTATTGTTCTTCAGTGAGAGAAAAGCGTGTTGTTCAGTGAGGAAAGTGACAATTTTTTTTCTTATTTGGGAGAAAGCAAGTTTTACTGTTTTATTAATTATTTTTTTTGCCCATTAAAAATTGGCGGGAGAACAAGTTTTCATGTTAAAAATGTTGGAGGGAATACAATATTTTAGTGAAAACATTAAGGCCACATTTGTAAAGTGTTGTTTTTACAATTATAAAAATAGGACATTTTAAAAGTGTGGCCATATATGTAAAATAGTTTTTGCCAATTATATCATACTGCATCAATGCTTATAAAGTGTAGCTTATACCATTAAAGAGTACAGTTTACAAGTGTTGCCAATATTATGTAGCTAAAAGTTAAAAAATTGGGCTACGCTTTAAAAGCGTAGCAAAAAGTATCTTAGGCAACACTTTAAAAGCGTTGTCCAGAATTAGTGTGGCCGTAGGCCTAAAATGGTGTAGTGATGTATGAGTAATATGAACCTTGTTGTGTGCATTTATGTTGAATCTTATGCAGCACCATTTGTAGACATCCTTATTGAACTGCTGATCTTGACTTTTACTTTAGGACAAGCAAAAATTTAAGTTGGAGATGTTGATGAGTCCGAGATTTGGACTCATTTAAGGATTTGTTTTGATAGTTTTAGTGTCCTCAAATGCCTAATTTATGCTATGAACTGATGTTAAAGCGTTGATTTTCAGGTATGTGGACTAAGAAGCAAAGCAAGGACACTAACAGGCAAAAAGAAACAAAACAAGCTGAAGAAGTGGAGAAGAGCAGTCTTGGTGATCGCCAAGACCACTCGGTGAACCACCGAGTGGCTCTTCAGACCGCCTAAAGTTCGAGCATGCCAGCCCTGAGAGAAGAAACCAATTCAGCAACAAAAATGGGCAGTCGGCGAATCGCTAATCGGTTTTGTGATGACAAAATGGATTACCCAAAGTTACAGGACGTGAGGATGCTGAGAACCAATGCATAATGGAGATGGAAGAGAGCAAAGGGCGGATCGCTGAACCACTCGGCGAGTATGACTTACCTCGCTTAATTGCTTTTCAGGACAAATTTTGGGCAACTATATATTGGATTTTAAATGTAATTCTGAGGAGTTCCCTCGCAAATATTACCATTCCCATTCTAGACTTAGAGTTTTCTCTTGAATTTTGAGTTGGAATTGTATAATTTTGGAGGATTTGGAAAGTGGGTCTTTGAATTTCATCTTTAGAAATCATTGTAAAGGCTTGGAGACTCTTACCCAGATCATGGCTAATACATTTGGTAATCATTTCTCTGTTTTTATGATGTGTAGCTAAAACTCCAATTCTTGGGGTGTGATCATGTGTTTATTTGTCTAATTATCATATGGGTATTGTTGTTTGATGATGAAATTGTCGTTTTAAAGTGGGTTTAATCATTAGGTGAGTTTTCATTTATGAATCGTATTTGCAAATGTATTCTAACTTTGAGTTCTTAGCTTGCTTGAGAGAGAGGTTTTGGGACCAAAGCTTTTGATTAATGATTTGTGGGTATTGGGTTAATATGGGTTTAGCTCGAGAGAGAGAATCTTAAATCCAATCCTATCCATCTAGTTCGAGAAAGTGGATGCATTAAGGTTGTGGGCTGGTTATCTTGTTAAGCTTGTTGATGCTCGAAAGAAATCACTTGATCCGTAATAGTTGTTCGAGAGAAAACTATTGCACTTAAAGTCCAGCCTACCCATATTGTTTCAGCAAATCATCATTAGATTTCAATTGAATTTAGACATGTACCGCTCCCTGTGGTTCGACCCCAACTCTTCGTTGGGTTTTATACTTCTTAACGATCGTTTGCACCTAGAATTGGAATAGGTGTATTTGAAATTTAAATAAGCTCCCACAAGTCATGGTACATCTTGGTGGCTCCCGGGTGAATCGAATACCGAGAACTATGAGCTTCCGACAAGATGAGCTCTCTTAAGTCCTCAACATTAAGAACACATAATTGGCCTTGGTATCTATCTACACCATCTCCCCCTTGGGAGAAAGTCTCAACGGATTTCTTAAGTACCGCCTCTTTCAATTAAACTAAAATAGGATCAATGCCTTGCTTAGATTTCACATCCGCCACCAAAGATGACTCGGGCCCATTGTGAACCATGATACCACCCTTGGTGGAATCCACTAATTGAACACCTAACCGAGAAAACCTATGAACATCCCGAGCCAATTCTTTCTTATCATCTTCCACATGAGAAACACTTCCCATATACAACCTACTAAGAGCATCCGCTACCACATTGGCCTTGCCGGGGTGATAAAGAATACTCATGCCAGAATCCATCAATAATTCAAGACACCTCCTTTGGAGATGATTCAAATCTTTTTGACTAAACACATATTGTAAACTCTTATGATCGGTGAACACATCAACATGAACCCCATATAGGTAAGTCCTCCATATCTTTAAGGCAACAACAACCGCTGCTAACTCGAGGTCATGGGTAGGATAATTCTTCTCATGGACTTTAAGTTGCCTTTAAGCATAGGCAATCACCTTACCATTTTGTATAAGCACACATCCCTATGCAACTCTAGAGGCATCATAATACACCAGAAAACCATCCCTACCTTCCGGTAAAGTCAACACTGGAGTGGAAGTAAGTCTATCTTTCAACTCTTGGAAACTTTTCTGACAAGCTTCCGACCAAATGAACTTAGCCTTTTTTTAAGTCAAGGTCGTCAATGGACAAGCAATTGAAGAAGATCCCTCAACAAACCTTCTATAATAACCAGCCAAGCACAAAAAATTTCTAATGTCCGAAGGAGTTAGAGGTCTAGTCCAACTCTTGACCACATCCGTCTTCTTAGGATCCACCTTAATACCCCTACTTGACACAATATGCCCAAGGAATGTTATGGACCTTAACCAAAATTCACACTTACAAAACTTTGCAAAAAGTTGATGGTCCTTAAGAACTCGCAACACAATCCTCAAATGGTCCACATGATCATTCTAACTTCTTGAATAGATCACAATATCATCGATAAACACAATCACAAACATGTCTAGGTATTGCCTAACCACTCTATTCATCAAGTCACTAAACGTCGCTGGAGCATTAGTTAAACCAAACGACATCAGTAGGAATTCATAATAGCTATATGGATTTCGGAGAGCCTTCTTTGGCATATCAACCCCTCTCACCCTCAATTGGTGATAACCCGAACGAAGATCAATCTTAGGAAAATAACTAGCCCCTTGAAGTTGGTCACCTATAAGAGAATACTTGTTCTTAATGGTCACCTTATTCAATTGTCGATAATCAATGCACATATGAAGAGACCCATCTTCTTTCTAACAAATAACACTGGAGCACCCCATGGTGAGATACTCGGTCGAATAAACCCCTTGTCTAACAGTTCCTTCAACTGTTCTTTGAACTCCTTTAACTCAGCCGGGGCTATTTTATAAGGAGGAATGAGATAGGTTGCGTATTTGGTAGAAGGTCAATACTGAAGTCTATTTCCCGCTAAGGAGGAAAACTGGGTTGATCATCTAGGAACACTTCTAGAAACTCATTTACAATGAGGACCAACTCAAGAGTAGGGATTTCAGAATCTACATCCCTCACCCTAACAAGATGGTAAATGCAACCCTTGGAGATCATCTTTTTAGCCTTCAAACATGAGACAAACTGACCCTTAGGCATGGAAATTCCCCCTTCCACTCAAGGACAAGCTCGTTTGGGAATTGAAACTTGGCTACCCGAGGTCTATAATCAATCATTGCATAACAAGAGTGTAGCCAATCCATACCATGTATAACATTAAAATCTAGCATGTCAAGCTCTACTAAATCAACAAGCATAACTCTATGGGATAGGGAAGCGAGGCATCTTCTATACACCTTCTTAGCCACCACAGAATCACCAACAGGAGTAGAGACAGAAAAAGGTTATTAGAACACATCGGGGAGCACATCACGTCTTAGTGCCACATATTGCATCACAAAAGATAAAGTAGCTCCGGGATCTAACAAGGCATACACATCTATATGGAAAACTTTTAAAATACCGGTGACCACGTATGGAGAAGTCTCTTGTTCACCTCAGTTTTGGAGAGCATAAAAGCTATTTTTCTTGGGAGCATTGGAGTTTGAACCACTAGGAGGAGCATGATTGCCCTCTCTTCCCTTAGCTATAAGCACCAGGCCATCCATCATTTCGTGCCCACTCTTTCCACAACCAAAGCAACCATCCGTGCTGACTAGGCACTTACCGTCGTGCTTTCTCCCTCAATTCGCACAAGTAGACCTAGCCATATAAGAACCATTACCATTACCTCCTTGAGGTTTAGGGTCCGACACCCTATCCTTATTGACCCTTGAAAAGAACTAGAGGAACCTTTGTTGGAAAACCTTTGTTTAAACCTTGGTCGACCTTGTCACTCAGACCTAGCATTGGAGAAGTTCCCATCACCGGTCCTAGCCCCTTTTACCTATCTATTCTTTTCCTTGAGTTTTGATTCCTCAATTTGTTGGGCGTAGACCATAAGACGTGAGATATCCATATCATGATGGAGCATTGTCGTACGACATTCTTTTTTTATCATTTTGGACATGCCTGTCAAAAACCTACTTATCTTAGCCCTTGAATCCTCCACCATAGTATGAGCATACTTGGACAATTGAGTAAACTTTAGGGCATATTCCTTCACACTCATACTTCCTTGATGAAGGATAATGAACTCTTCCACCTTAGCTTCCCTAAGCTCTAGGGGAAATAACCTATCAAGAAACACCGATTTAAACAATTCCCACTCTACGGGACATGCTCCTACCGACCTCTTCCCCTTCCATTGATCATACCACACTTGAGCAACGTCTTTCAATTGGTAAGTGGCTAAATTTGCCCTGTCTTCCGGATTAACCCCAATAACAAAAAGTACCTTATAGACCTCGTGGATAAACCTTTGAGGATCCTCCTCCACATTGCAACCATGAAATTCAGGGGCGGGGTTAATTCTTGCAAAATCCCTCACTCTTGAAGCCGCCGAATTCATATTTGGATTCACAGGAGCTAAAACATCCCTATTGGCCTGAGCCTCCAAAGCTTGGGCCAACATTTGAAAAGCTGACTTAACCTCTGCATTTGTCATATTCTCGGCTAAAGGATCAATCGCAGCTTGAGGAGGATCTCCTTGTTCCACATAGTCACCCTCTCTCCTTCTAGAATTAGCCCTTCTAGTATTCATATCCTGAAAAACATAGGGCAAGGATTAGGAGAGAGATCTTATAGAGTTAAAATATATGGCATGACTTAAGAGTAATGAAAGAAGTTGAATTTCCTAAGCATCTTGTAGCTTCTCATTCATAAATGTTGCGCACTTCACACTTATGAAAAAGACTCTACTTGACTTGGCTTATGAGACATAAACCTAGAATCATTCTAAACCTTGTTCTTAGATTACCAAGTTTGTCACGACCCAGGGGTACCCCCTAGATGTAACATGGTGTATAGAACCCCGAAGGTGCCACAACCCAAGGGTACACCCTAGATGTAACATGGGGTACTTGACCCCGAAAGGGTCTCATACAAGCCCTTAGCATATCATAACATAATATAATAGAAAAGTGTGGAAATTTTAAAACTTTTCCCATACAATCGAAGTCTTTATAAAATGCAAGCAGAATTCATACTACACTTTGTCTCAAATAATCTAAAACTCAACTTTGAATAAAACTTGGGATGCAGCCCATACAATAATCTCAAACATAAAGAAAAGCATAAAGGAAAAAGGTGATCAATCCTCGATGCGATGAGGACTCACCAAGTCAGCAACTTCTTGCTCCTTCTAAGAACCTAGCCTTAAAGATAACTCTCAATGTCGCCGGACCCTACATTTGATGAGAATATAGGCAAGGGTATGCATTCGTACAAAAGTACTACATATGTTAGCTAGCATAACATCATAAAAGCAAAACATAGGGGTTAGTCAACATAAGACATAATCCGTAATCATAAGAGGTAATAAGATGGTCATAACCATAATCTCCAACATAGGCATCATATAGTCATAAGTCAACATAAGGCATACATCTTGTGCCTAGGAGAGATATATCATGTTCATGGCATAGTCTAATACTTTAGACCTTCATATCATAAGAGTACTATACTCCTACGTAACCTCAAAACACACCTGTGCAATACATGAATGATATCCCATAATCCCATTCACACAAAGCATAACCCCTGAAGTCACCATTTTCATACTTACCATTCATTAGGTCTCATTCTTAGCTTACTTCATATAGACAACGAAACTATCACATTTAAACAATGATATCATGGAAGGCAACTATATCAACAATCCAAGTTAAACATACATCATATAAGAAAACACTTCATAAGTAGCTTCAAGTCATACTTGTGCAATGCATGGATAAGATCCCATAATCCTACCCACACTAAGTACCACTTTAGGCTATCATACTAAAATGATTACTACTTATCATTTGAAACATTCAAGGAATAGCACCCTATTAGGCTAGACCAAGCTATAATGGAAAAACATATTAATCATGCAAGTTCAAGCTATTCTTGGAAGGGTACAAGTGTTCCATCCTAGCTACCATGCAAACATTCTATGCTACTAATGCAAGCTACCTTTAGGAGTGTATTACTTTCTCAATCCCAAGCTACCCTTAGGAGAGTATGATTTCTCAATCCGAAGATACCATGAAATGGTCTTGGCCTAACCAAGTCATGCCATCATGAAGGCATTCTATAATGCTAGTTCAAGATACCCTTAGGAGGGTATGAGTCCTCAATCCTAGGCTACTAGGACTACTACTAACTCAAGCTACCATGACAGCATCTCACCATGCTAATTCAAGTTACCCTTAGGAGAGTATGAGTCCTTATTCCTAAGCTACCATGACTACTACTAACTCAAGCTACCAAGCTTGGTCTTGTGTTACCAAGTCAAGCTATACATGAAGGAATACCATCTCTCAACTTCAAGCTATTCTAGTCATGATTCATTTTTTGTGAGTAATCCTTTCAACCTAGAATCATTCTATATGAGAAAACTTTTCATCTCCTAGATTATTCATGCCTAAGTGTGCATATGAGAATATCCATTCAACAACACAAAAACCTATCATGATCATAGACACTTCACTCTCAAGGTGTTCTTAAGCATATAAAATTTCAACATATTAGCTTTACTCTCAAAGCCCTAGAAATCAAAAATGCCTCACTACAAGCCTTAATCACAAAGCGTTACTTCTTACAAATATCAATTATATCTAGATTTCAAGGTATTCTAATCATACGCTTCATTATCAAGTGATTCTAGTCATAATTCATCATAAAGGCTCTACCTGTTTCATTACTATTCAAGACCCATCATATGTACATTGTTCTAATTCAATTCATGTTAACATACTTCTATTCTTGAATGATTACTATACATGTCATCAGTTCGAGAAGATCACCCATAAATCCTAAATTTCACTTCACAAGGCACAAACCCACATTATTCAATTTCATCAATTAGACTAGGGTTTACCATGGAAAACATATAATATCATCAATATATCATGATTCAATGCTAAATCAATCATAAACAAGTACTATCCACTCAATTGGAATCATACCCAACACAACCCACCATATAGGATGAAACCCTACCTAGAATTGGAGATTTTCTTCATCAATTGGGGGACATCTATGGGGCTATGTGGATGGAAGAATCCATAGATGAATAAGCTAACATACCTTGATTCAAAGAACTCACAAAAGCTTGGAACAATGGAGTCATGTTCTTGACCAAAGCTTCAAGCTCTATCTTCTTCTTCTAGTCTTAGAGAGAGAAATATAAGAGAGGAGAGTATTTTGGGAATTTGATTTGTTTCTTGGGAAAATAATGACTTAATTGGGTGGATAAAGGGTTAAAATACTTTATATAGATGTATAAAGTCCAATCAAAATGACCCCCACTTAAAACCAACTAAAAAGGAATTTACTAAAAGACCTGTCACTAGGCAGCCAGGGTGCTAGGCACCATGACAAGGCTCACGAGCCGTGGTCTTTCCCGTTGTCCTTGGGCAGTGGCTAAGGCTTGTGATATTTGGCCTCCACAAACTAAGGCTTCTTCATAAGCCTTCCCACAAGTCGTTGTCCTCACCACTGACCATGAAGTGGCTCGTGAAGATGAGCCATTTTTGGGCAGCCTTGGTCTAATGACCCGTAAAATGAATAAGTGAAACTAGAGCCTAAGGATAGTATGTTTGAGTTGTAACGAGGTTTTGTGTTGTTGTATATTGTTCCGAGCTTTGGTTGAGGGGTTTAGGGGTCAAAAGTCAAGGTACGACTCCACAAGGGCCATCCTAAGGGTCTTTGAGGAGGACCCTAGGTGTAACCCCAAGACCCTAAAGAACCATGAAGTTTGGCCAAAATGGGGTGAACCACGAAAGGGGTCCACGCCCCGTAAGTCCATCCACTGTTTGTGGATGGCCTCCGTGGGTCAGTCCCCCATGAACCAAGTTGCAGCCCCAGATCACAGAACAACAACCCGGTCCGTAAGTGGACTCACGATCTGTAGGTCTAGGGTATGACTCACAACTGTTTTGCTTTCAAGTCCCGGCCTAGTGTAGGGGTCTTTTTTTAATTTGTTAATTAATTGCTTAGAGTGTATGGATGGTTATTTTAGGCTTATTAAGATATTTTATGAGTATTACAACATTAAAACCCTATTTTAGATTTCATCATTCAAATTCCCCAAATCAAAACCCCTCCCTCTCCAAATATCTTCTCTCTAGAACTCCATTGAAGACCAAGAGAAGAAGACTTAAGGCTTGAAGAGGAAGGCTAATTGAGTTGATTTCATGGAATTCATCTATTAAGGTATGGTGATCCTTCATCTAGGGGTAGCTTTCATCCCTAGAGTCCATTCAAAGTAGATTTTCAACGTTTTCAAGTTCATGAAAAAACTAGGGTTTTACTCAATCTCATGGGTTCTTTCCTCAAATGATTTCAAATGGTTACTAATGTCATATTATGATTGTATTAGTGTATAATTGATGGCTTATGATGAAAATACTCTATGAACAATGATTTCTCTCAATTCCTAAATTATGCCTTTATGAAGTGGGTTTGTTGATAATGAATGTATATGAATTGAATATGGTTGAATTGCTTTGGATTATTAAAGTATATCATTACCCATGCCCTAATTGTACTACATTATTGCTGTGTTGGTGATTTGGAAGTATGACCCTTGAAGGGCAAGTTATGGTCAAATTACTTGTTGAATCAGAATTGTGATATAGATGTTAATCCACTTGAAATGTGGAGGTATTGATTTACTATGTATATTGTGGTATTGAATTGATGGAAATCTTCCTTGTCTCTCTATATGTGATGCATCTATGTATGATCTTGATATAAAGTATATGCATGGAAATTCAATGATAATGTGATGATCATGATTAGAATGTAATTGTGCTATTATTGAAAGACTATTCTCAATTATGCACTTATGAATGTTGACGATGAAATATGAAAGGTTCTTCTATGTATTGATGTATCTTGATTTGGTAGGCTTAGGCATCCTCTTCTTGTGAGAAGACTGTATCTTGACTTAACGCACATGAATCAGTAGACCTAATGGCGGTAGCCTTTCATGAAAAGTCTATGAGTGAATGTAATGATGCGCTTCGAATTGGTAGACCTAATGTTGGTAGTCATTTCCTAAATGATTGATGAAGTTTTCTAGGCTAAGAAATGAACCGGTAAACCTAATTTTTGTGGCCCTTCCTAATGAGTCTAGAAACTAATGTGATGATAAACCTTGAATCGGTAGACCTAATGTTGGTGGTGCTTTCTTTTGTGAAATGATGAACCTTGAATCATTAGACCTAAGGCACTCTTTCATGAAGAATCAGTAGGTTTATGGCACCCTTTCATGATTATTCAATGAGCTATCCTATAATGTACCTTCAATCGGTAGGCTTATGGCACCGTTTCATGGTTAAATCAATGTACCTTGGGTCGGTAGACCATTGGCACCGTCTCATGTGTAATAATGTTAAAAAATTGAAATACTCTATGGGAATGGAGGCTAAGAACCGAGTGGATATGGTAAGATGGAAACTCTCCCAATTTTAGGCAAGGGTTTCAATGAACATCTTTCTTATCCCATAACTATGTGCGTACATAGGAGATTTACCGGTTCTACCCTAGGAAAGTTGACCAACCCTTACGATGTGTATAGTACATCGGATTACATGATTTATCTCTCATGGTCTATGTCGGTTAATGCCTATTCCCATCATGTGAGATGTGCATTATAGTTTGTTGAGAAGTTCTATGAAACGTGGGTAGTAGTATGGGATGCTATCCATACATGGCACGAGTAGGCTTCAAGAGGGCTATAATGGGTTCTCTAAGTCTTAATGACTAATGAATGAAAATACTCTAAATGAATTTATTGAAGAATGTTGACTCTTAAATGCTTAATGTGATGATGCATGCTATACTTGGGTTATATTATGATTTATTTTCCCTTGTCATGTCTTATGAAATGTTATGTCTCTTATGTGTGGATATTGTGCAAAGGTTATATTATGAGTTATTTTCCCTTGTCATGTCTTAGGAATGTCAACCTCTCTCACCCTAAGTTGGTGGTAGCCCGACCTTAGGTCAATCTTCCAAAAGTAACTCGCCCCTTGGAGTTGGTCAAACAAATCATCAATTCTAGGGAGAGGGTTCATATTCTTTATAGTGACCTTGTTCAATTGGTGGTAATCAATACACATCCTAAGGGACCCATCTTTCTATTACACAAATAATACCGGAGCACCCCATGGAGATATGCTTGGTTGAATGAAACCCTTGTCTAGAAATTCTTTGAGTTGTGCCTTCAATTCTTTTAATTCGGCCGGGGCCATACAGTAAGGGGGAATTGATATGGGTTGAGTATCCGGCAAAAGATCAATGCCAAAGTCTATTTCCCATTCGGAGGGATTCCGGGTAAGTCATCGGGAAAGACTTTCGGAAACTCCCTCACTATGGGGACCGACTCTAAAGGAGGAGTCTCAGACTCAATGTCCACAACCCTAACAATATGATAGACACACCCCTTAGAAATTATTTTGCTAGCTTTTAGACATGAAATTAACCGACCTCTAGGGATTGAAATCCCCCCTTTCCATTCTAAAATGGGCTCATTTGGAAATTGAAACTTTACTACCCGAGTTCTACCATTAATGGAAGCAAAACAAGAATGAAGACAATCCATCCTCAAGATGACATCAAAGTACAACATATCTAATTCTATCAAATCAACCAAAGTGACTCTATGAGACAAGGCGATAGGACATATCCTATACACTCTTTTAGCTATAACCAAATCACCTACCGGGAGACACTTCAAATTTCATAGCCACAAAAGGGGTAACAAAATATAAAGTGGCATCGGGGTCTAATAATGCATAAACATTAATTGATAATATTTGCAACATACCGGTAACAACGTCCGGGGACCCCTCTTGATCACTTCTAGATTTGAGAGCATAGAAGCTATTCTTCTTAGGAGCATCGGCATTAGAACCACTTGGTGTAGCTTGATTACCCTCTTTTCCCTTGGTAGCACGGGTTGGACAATCTTGCAATTGGCGGCCTCTTTTCCAACATCCATAGCGAACACCCATACTGGCAAGATATTACCCCTCATGCTTCTTACCACACTTTGCACAATTCGTTCTTTCAACATAAGAGCCACTCCTATTACCTCCTTGAGGCTTAGGGTTAGAGACCCTATATTTGATAGGCTTGGGAGCATTGGAGGAACTTTGGTTGAAGAACCTCTTCTTAAACCTTGGTCCACTTTGACCTTCAAACTTACTCTTAGAAAAATTTCCATCCTCGGGCCTTGCCCTCTTCACCTCTCTACTCTTCTTCCTAAGCCTTGTCTCCTCAACTTGTTGAGCATAAACCATCAACCTTGAAATATCCATGTTGTCATGAAGCATTGCCGCACGACACTCTTCTTCAATGGCATCTGACACACCGGTGACAAAGCGACTCATCTCATCCCTTGTGTTGGAAACCAAAGAGGGGGCATATTTGGACAACTTAGTGAATTTTAAAGAGTATTCTTAGACACTCATACCTCATTGACGAAGGTTGATAAACTCCTAAACTTTAGCTTCCCTCTTCTCACGGGGGAAGAACCTATTAAGAAAAGCCTTCTTGAATACCTCCCAAGTTATGGGTCCCACCCTTAAAGGCCTATTGTCCCTCCATTGAATGTACCACACTTGGGCCACATCTTTCAATTGATACCCGGCTAACTCGGCCTTCTAAATCGAAGTAACTCCCGTAGCCTCCTCTATCTTATAGACCTCCTCTAAAAACTCTTGTGGGTCTTCATTCATTTTGGAACCTAAGAATATAGGAGGGCTCATCCTAGTAAAATCTCTCAACCGTGAGGCCATGGTACTGACATTGGGCTCTACCCGAGGCCTAACTTCTCGATTGGCTTGATCGGTTAAAGTTTGAGCTTGAGTGATGACGGTTTGACCTTGAACCATAATGAGTTGAATTAAAGTTTGGAAGGCCGCCCTTATCTCAACATTAGTTATGACCCCTTCATCATTGGGAGCTTGAGGTTCTTGAGGAACTTGAGGGGAAACCTCCTCATGGACATTCTCCTCTTGAGCCCTTCTTGCATTAGCCCTTCTTGTATTCATTGCCTATAATCACAAGAAAAGGGTTAGGAGAAAGGACTTTATATAGTTAAGACTCCAAGCACGACTAAAGAGTAATGGAACAAGAGAAAGTTTTTAAACATCTTATAGCTTCTCATTCATAAGTATGAGGCACTTCACACTCATGAACAAGACTCTATTAGATGTGGTTCATGAGAGATCAACCTAAATATTATTCCTAAAACCTTATTCTCTCATACCAAGTTTATCACGACCCAAGGCTAGCCCCTAGATGCGACACGACATACTTGACCCCGAAGGGGTTTCATACAAGCCTCTAGCATCATTATTACATAAGACAAAGAAAATAATACGGAAAAATTTAAAACTTTACAATCGAAGTTCAACTTCACTTTTCATAAAAGAAATTAATAGGAAATCTAGACTTTGTCTCATTTACCATCTAAACATAGGAATATAAAGTTTTGGGATTTAGCCTTTTACATTAACAAAAGTCTCAATATACGAGATACATAATGGAACTAAGAAATAGGAAATCATGTCCTCGAACATCAGGACTCACCACTACTTATAGATAGCAATCCAAGTCTTCTTCAAGGGAGAGAGAGAAATCACCTAGTCGGAACCTACACTCATCAAGATGTAGAAGGGAAAAAGGGGTTAGCACATAATATGTACTACGTATGGAAACATGCATAAAATCCTTAAAACATGATAAAAAGGACATTTTATTTGAAAAGAACGCATTTATAGAGTTTGGAAATCAACATACATTTCAATGTCAAAGACAAGTCATAACCACATTTACATTCAAAACATAGTAACATTAACACCTTAGTAACCCCTAACGGACAATTGTGAAATGTATGGTTGACATCCTATAATACCAACCATACCAAGTACTCCTTTGAAGCTACCATGGTCATACATGTAACCCTTGGACTTGATCATATTCAATAGTCATCAACAGGGAACTAGTCATGTACATTACTTGAACATAAGGAAAGTCATTCATATCAACTACCCATTCAACATACATGCATACATTCAATCTCATCATAACATAAAAGAACCATCCCATAACATCCTACTAAGCCTACTTGTGCAATATGGAAGTGAAGTCCCATACCCCCATTCCTACTAAGTAAATCCACCAAGAAGTCATAGCATAGTTCATATCTCATTCATTATCTTCATTATATAGGGGAAAAGTTTCCATAACCGACATAGACCATGTGAGCTACGTGGAATCCAGTGTCATATAACACCACACCGAAAGAAGGTGTCCTACTTGCCTAAGGTAGAACTAAATATATAGTTGTAAGGTGGATCCACTAGCTAAAGTCCTATGTTGGCACATAGTAATGGAATAGGGAGATTGCTTCTAGAAACCCGCCCTATTGCATTAGCGGAGGGGCTTCCATCTCATGAGTTCACTTAGATGACCCACCCTATTGAATTAGCAGAGGGGCCTTTTCCTCATTGTCCATATCCACTCGGTATGAAGCATTACTTCCCAAATTATACATCATTAGTCTTAAATTGCATTTACATGTGTGAAGGAATTGTCTACCCTTCATTCAATACAATTCATCATAATAGCTCATAGATTCATTAAAGGTGAGAATATACTTTCATCCTTAGAATCAATATTAACATGTGAGTAGAACTTTCACATTACATTCATAATGTTTTTCATGAGAAATAACCTTTCAATCAAACAACAATGATATCACCATCCTAGACAAGTCATACATGAATATGTGTATAGGGTAAGGGGAGAATTGACCTTTCAATAATACCTCAATTTACACAATGGTGATAAGATCTTTACCTTTCAAGTGAATTATAAGTCCACATACAACTTCGATCATTCATGAACAACCCTTCACAATTTACCACCTTTAAGGGTCATGAACCAAGTCTCACAACCACACTTAGAAAATACTACTTTAAGCATGAATAAAATAAGATTTAATAACAACCTCAACATAAATACATTTTATAGTCTTCACCTTGCATCAATAAACCCACCACAATTCATGAAATTGGGGTCATGGGGTAACACATGGGCTCATGGGGAATTTTACAATGAAAATCACCATTAAACATCAATTCATCCATAATATAAGACAATTAACATAATGAAATCATTTTTAGAAAGAACCCATGACTAGAATAGAAACCTTAGTTTTTGAACATTATACCAATTTCAAAATTAGAGTTTGAAAAGCTTGATGGAGAAAAGTGTTCCATGAATCAAGGTCCCCATACCTTGTTAAAGCTTTTCCCATGATTTTGATTTGAGAAGATTGATTCTTGAGCCCTAACCTTCAAGTTGTTGGTGCTCTTCAATGGAGGAATCTGTAGAGAGAGAAGAGGGATTTGGGGAAATATTTGGGTGTTGTGAATTAATGACCAAGTCTTGTGAATTATGACTTAAAATAAATATATATTTTGCCCATAAAATACCCAAAACACCCACACATTGATTGGACTTAAAAAAGTATTTGACTTAAATGACCCTCACTAAATGACCCCGTCCAGTTGCCACGCCCATCTTTATGAGCCGTGGTAAGTACCACGACTCGTGGTCCCTCTCGTGAAGATTGTGACAGGGGCTTGGGTTTGGTGGCATTTGGCTTTTGAGCCTAAGTCACCTCCACGGGTCTCTTCACGGCTCGTAAAGTGGACCACGACACGTGGTACTACCGTGGAGTTGAACCAGTGGCTTTTCCATTTGGGACCATTTGGCTATTTTCCTAAGGCAACTTTACGAGAGCCTCCCTTGGTTGTGGTCAGGACCATAGACCGTGGTGATGGCCGTGAAGTTGAGGCAGTAGTTAGGAAATTTGGTGGCCAAACTTTCATGGACAAGGCAAGACCACCCCCACCTTCACGAGCCATGGTGAGGACCAGGACTCGTGGTCCTTCTCATGAGGGTTGGGGCAGTAGCTAAAGGCTAGGGGCAGCCTTGGCCTTTTGGCTTTGGCTTGACCCCTTGGTCATGGCACTTCCCTCATGGCCTTGACCCCTATGACTTATATTTAAGATGCTGTTCATCCTTACGTTTAGGCTTTAGTTCCACCTACCATTTTCTGGAGTGTTACATTTTTGTAGTTTTTTTCCTTTTTCATGTAATAGACAATTCTAATCTTTTCAATTGTAAAGGGTTGTGTCCCTATTTTTGTTCAAGATTGTGTCTAAGATGGCCATGTGAGATATAGACTTCCGCTTGCATTTAAATGTTTTTGAATGTTAGATTATATGGTTTTAAATAAAAAGTTTTAAATTTTGTACTATTTCTATTACCTATGCAATGAATGAGCTATGAGGCTTGTATAAGACCCCTTCGGGGTTGAGTACGCCATGTTGCATCTAGGGGCTAGCCTTGGGTCATGACAAATATGGTATCAGAGCATTAGATTTTGGAAATGGTTGTTAGGATTGATGTCTCACAAGCCACATCTAGTAGAGTCTTGTTAATTGGTGTGAGTCACAACACATCTATGAGTGAGAGGCTATAGGACGTTAGGAAGTTACACTTCTTTCATTATTCTTGAAGTCATGCCTTAGAGTTTAGCTCTATAGGTGTCCTTTTCCTAACCCTTCTCTTGTGTTTATAGGCTATGAATACAAGGGCTAACCCAAGAAGGATGGAAGAGGAGATTGTGAATGAGGTAGTTCCTCCACAAGGCAATTAAGGAAATCAAGTTCTGGTGGATCCCCCGGCCATGACTAATGAGGAAGTTAGGTTGGCTTTTTTGATGATGGCTCAAGCCGTAACTACTCAAGCTCAAACCATGATGGCTCAAGCTACTAGGGGTGTTGAGGCTAATGTGAACCCCAATGTGAGTACTATGTCTTCTAGGTTGAGAGACTTTATGAGGATGAATCCTCCAGTGTTTCTAGGTTCTAAAGTTGGAGAGGATCCCCAAGAGTTTTTGGAGGAGGTTTATAAGGTAATTTGTGTTATGGGGGTGACTTCTATTAAGAAAGCGGAACTTGCCGCCTATCAATTGAAGGATGTGGCCCAAGTTTCGTTCACTCAATGGAAGGCCAATAATGGGAGTTGTTTAAGGAAGCATTCCTTGGTAAGCTCTTCCCTCGTGAGAAAAAAGAGGTTAAGATGGAAGAGTTTATCAATCTTAAGAAAGGTAACATGAGTGTGCAAGAGTACTCCTTGAAATTTACCCAATTGTCTATGTATGCTCCAACCTTAGTGTCCAACCCTAGGGATGAGATAAGTCATTTTGTTACGGGAGTTTCCGGCCAAGTTGAGAAAGAGTATCGTACGAAGATGCTCCATGATGATATGAACATTTCTAGGCTTTTGGTTATGCTCAATCTATTGGGGAATCTTAACTTAAGAGGAAGAATAAGGAGTTGAAGAGGTCTAGGCCCGATATGCAAGGTCAACCTAGGTTCAAGAAGAGAGCTCCAAAGCAATATTTCTCAAGAACTCCTAGGGTTAACCAAGAGAAAGGAAGTGGGTCTCCAATATCTAAACCTACTTGTACCACTTGTGGAAAGAGGCATTATGGGAAGTGCCTAGCCGGTACTAATGGGTGCTATGGTTGTGGAAAGATTGATCATCAAATGAAGGACTGTCATACCTTTGTAGTCAAAGGAAAAGAGGCCAAACAAGCTTCTCTTAATGGCCCGGATCCTAATGCTCCTAAGAAGAATCGTTTCTATGTGCTTCAAGCTAACAAGGACAAAGGAACTCATCCGGACGAAGGCACCGGTAAGTGATGGTTTCTTATAGTTAAGAATATCTTGTTAAGGTCCTTATGTTGTTTTCATGATTAGCCTTAGTTGGGTTTACTCCTAAGTGGGGGGATGGTATGTGAATGGTAAGGTTGTTAAGAGCTTTAATATCCGTATCTCTTTCCTTCTATTCTTATTCAAGCTTGAGACCAAGTTTTCCTTGTAGCTTGTTTCATGTTTTTGGAGTCATGTGTGATTATGTGTTCCCATGGTCTCCTTATGTTATGCATGTTATAGTTGAATTCTTGTTTAAATGAGAAAAACTTAGTTTTAATGAATTATGTTCCTCATGTCAATGTGCATTTAGTATGAGTTGTTTCTATATGCCTCATGAGGTTGAGTTGTTGAACATGCCTAATGTGCCTTTACGAAGAAGTTGTATAGTGTGCTTAATGATGTTATGATGAGCATGATATGAGTTGGACAATGTAATTCCTCCAATGTAATGAGAAATGTGAAGTTATGTTGCATAATGAGTTTGTAGATGTACTTCCTACTTTCTTGTGTTGCATTGAGCTTGTTTATATGGAGTTGATGTTTTCTCCTAAGTTTTGTGCATTATTTATGATGTTGCATGAATGATGGGATGCTAGTGTTGAGTCGTTAACCCCTTAATGTGCTTAAGTGTTATTCGAGGATGAATGTTCCTAAGTGGGGGATAATGTAACAACCCGTAAAACGAATAAGTGAAACTAGAGCCTAAGGATTGTGTGTTTGAGTTCTAATAAGGTTTTGTGTTGTAGTATTATGTTCCAAGCTTTGGTTGAGGGATTTAGAGGTCAAACATCAAGGTACAACTCCCCAAGGACCACCCTATAGGTCCTTGAGGAGGACCCTAAGTCTAACCCCAAGACCCCAAAGAACCATGAAGTTTGGACAAAATGGGGTGAACCACGGAAGGGGTCCATGCCCCGTAGGTCCATCCATTGTCCATGGATGGCCTCCGTGGGTTAGACCCCATGAGCTAAGCTGCAGCCCCAAACCACGGACCAATAGTACGGTCCGTTAGTGGACTCACGGTCCATAGGTCTAGGGCGTGAGTCACAACTATTTTGCGGTCAAGTCGCGCCCTAGTGTAGGGGTCTTTTGGTAATTTGTTAATTAATTGTTTAGAGTATATGTACGGTTATTTTAGGGTTATTAAGATATTTTAAGAGTATTAAAACATTAAAACCCTATTTTAGATTTCATTATTCAAATTCACCAAATCAAAACCCCTCCCTCTCCAAATATCTTTTCTCTAGAACTCCATTGAAGACCAAGAGATGAGAAAGACATAGGAAATGAAGAGGAAGGATAATTGAGTGGATTTTCGTGGAATTCATCTATTAAGGTATGGTGATCCTTCATCTAGGGGTAGCTTTCACCCCTAGAGTCCATTCAAAGTAGATTTTCAAAGTTTTCAAGTTCATGAAAAACCTAGGGTGTTACTCAATCTCATGGGTTCTTTCCTCAAACGATTTCAAATGGTTACTAATGTCATATTATGATTGTATTAGTGTTTAATTGATGATTTATGATGAAAATACTTAATGGACCCATGATTTCTCTCAATTTTTAAATTGTGCCTTTATGAAGTGAGTTTGTTGATGATGAAAGTATATGAATTGAATATGGTTGAATTGCTTTGGATTATTCAAGTATATCATTACCCATGCCCTAATTGTAGATATTATTGGTGTGTTGGTGATTTGGAAGTATGACCCTTGAAGGGCAAGTTATGGTCAAATTACTTGTTGAATTAGAATTGTAATATAGATGTTGATCCACTTGAACGGTGGAGGTGTTGATTTACTATGTATATTATGGTATTGAATTGACCGATCTCTTCCTTGTCTCTCTATATGTGATGCATCTATGTATGATCTTGATATAAAGTATATGCATGCGAATTCAATGATAATGTGATGATCATGATTAGAATGTAATTGTGCTATTATTAAAAGGCTATTCTCAATTATGAACTTATGAATGTTCATGATGAAATGTGAAGTGTTGTTTTATGTATTGATGTATTTTAAATTGGTATGCTTAGGCATCCTCTTCTTGTGAAATGAATGTATCTTGACTTAATGAACATGAATCGGTAGACCTAATTCTGGTAGCCCTTCATAAGGAGTCTATGAATAAATGTAATGATGCACTACAAATCGGTAGACCTAATGTTGGTAGCCCTTTCCTAAATGAATGATGAAGTATTCTAGGCTAAGAAATGAACCGGTAGACCTAATTTTGGTAGCCCTTCATAATGAGTCTAGAAACTAATGTGATGATAAACCTTGAATAGGTAGACCTAAGGTTGGTGGCCCTTTCTTGTGTGAAATTATGAACCTTAAATCAGTAGGCCTAATGCACCCTTTCATAAAGATTTAGTAGGCTTATGGCACCCTTCCAAGATGATTCAATGAGCTATCCTATAATGTACCTTAAATTGGTAGGCTTATGGCACCCTTTCATGTGTAAATCAATGTACCTTGTGTCACTAGGCCATTGGCACCCTCTCATGTGTAAAACTGTTAAAGAAATGAAATACTCTATGGGAATGGAGGCTAAACACCGAGTGGATATGGTATGATTGAAACTCTCCGAATGTTAGGCAATGGTTTCAATGAACGTCTTTCTTATCCCATAACTATGTGTGTACATAGGAAGTTTACCGGTTCTACCCTAGGCAAGTAGACCAACCCTTACGATGTGGGATAGTACATTAGATTCCATGATTTAGCTCTCATTGTCTATGTCGGTTAATGCCTATTCCCATCATGTGAGATGTGCATTATAGTTTCTTGGGGTAGCCTTGGAGAGCCTTGGCCATTACCCCTTTGCCTTGGCTCATGCCCTCTTGGCCTTGACTCTAGCCCTCTATTTAACCCTAAAAGGTCTACTAAACTTTGGGGTGCAACACGTACCTTGGCGTTTAACCCCTAAGCCCCTCATTCTAAGTACGAAAAGTCCTATCTACGACTCTAACCCTTATATCAAAATCTTGAACCCTAATATAAGGCTCTAGTTTGGCCTACTAGTTTTCGGGGTGTTACAATATCTCCCCCTTGTGAGCATTCATCCTCGAATGACGATTCTAAACACTCTTAAGGAAAGGACTCTAGACTAGCAGCCCATCATGCATGCAGCACATATAAATGCACACAACCAAGGAGGAAAAGTTCAACTCCAAGCTAAACATATGCAATGCAACATAAGGGAGTAGGAACTAAATCTACCAACCCAAAATGCATGAAACTCTATATCTACTTATATAGAAAGAGGAACTACCATCTCCTAGCTAAAACATTCTCAACATACACTAATGGAGCCTGTATGCAATCTACTCTCAAAGCATTTATTCTAGGAGGAATCTTTCAACTCCAACTAAATCATGCTCATTTATTCATCTCATGAAGTCAAATAGGAAACTCATACTCAATGCAATACAATCATGAGGGAAATCAACACACATAAGTCATTTCTATCAAGTTTTAATCTTTTTCATGAACATGCACCATATAAGGAAATCATGGCAACACACAAGCCCTCAATGCCCTTGCTATTTAGGCACGCTATCTCCCCCTTGGGAGAAAGCCTGAACAAACTTTTTTAAACATCATTCTTACTGAAGACAATTTCAAGTCTCACATATTAAGTCAGAAAAGACCAAACAATACCGGAATCTAATTAAGCATAAAACACATACCGATAGTCACATTCAAAGATTACTCTTGATCATTTTTGGCTTGGAGGACATAAAACCTATTTTTCTTTTGGGCACTCTCATCCAGACCACTAGGATCAACTAGCTTACCCTGTCTTCTCATAGCCTTTGCCTTTGGCCAATCCCTCATTTTGTGACCACTTTTACCACAATTAAAGCAACCTCTTTGTCGGCTAAACATCTACCCTCATGCCTCTTTCAATTCTACTGAGGTCGGATAAAGGCAATTCTAGACCATTTCAACTCATATCATCACCTTTGGTGGGATCTACCAACCAATCATATCTAGGTATAATCTAAACGCCCTACTCAAAATGACCATACTTAAGATCAATCTTAAAAGATAACTAACTCTTTGAAGTTGGTCAACACTTGAACTCTTCTCCTTCACCTGACAAGGTGGTACATGCAACCCTCAATGTCAACTTTAAGACAAAACATAATCCAAACTTATCGTATAGACTTTCCCTCTTTCCACTCTCGGATAGGCTCATTTGGGAACTAACAATTTTACTATACGGGTTCTACAATCACATAGGAGCATAACACTTAATACTACCAATCCATTCTAAAGATGACATCTAAATCTGACATATCAAGTCCTATCTAGTCACATAGCCATAATTGGCATCACAATCAGCATTTTCTCCCTCGCTCCTTGTAGCATGAGCCCTTGGAGTAGTCATATCCTGAAGACCATCGGATAAGGAAAAAGACCTTATAGAGTTAAACTCTATGGCACGACTTAGTGAATGAAGAAGTGAAGTTTCCTAATTATCTAATAGCTTCTTAATCATAAATGTGGTGCGCTTCACACTTACTAACAAGACTCTACTAGACGTGGCTTGAGATAATCCTAGAACCATTCTAAACATTGTGTTCTGAATACCAAGTTTGTCACGACCCAGAGGTACACCCAAGATGTAGCATGGTATACTTGACCCTGAAGGGGTCTCATACAAGACCTTAGCATATCATAACATAAGATAATAGAAAAATGTGAAAATTTTAAAACTTTTCCCATACAATCGAAGTGTTTATAAAACGCAAGCGGAAGTTTTACTACACATTGTCTCAAACCATCTAAAACTCAACTTTGAATAAATCTTTGGGACGTAGCCCATACAATAGTCTCAAACATAAAGGAAAATGGTGATCAATCCTCAATGCTATGAGGAGTCACCAAGTCTTTACCTTCTTACTCCTTCGAAGAACCTATCCCCAATGATAACTCTCAATGTCGCCGGACCCTACATTTGATGAGAATATAGGCAAGAATATGCATTAGTATAAAAGTACTAAATATGTTAGTTAGCATGAAATCATAAGAGCAGAACATAGGGGCTAGTCAACATGAGACATTATCCATAATCATAAGAGGTAATAACATAGTCATAAGCAAAATCTCCAACATAGGCATCGTATAGTCATAAGTCAACATAAGTAAGTCATACATCTTGTGCATAGGAGATACATCATGTTCATGGCATAGTATATAATAAGAGTACTATAATCCTAAGTAACCATAAAACACACTTGTGCGATGCATGAATGACACCCCATAATCTCATTCACACTAAGCATAACCTTGATGTCACAAAATTCATACATACAATTCATTTGGTCTCATTCTTAGCTTGCTTCATATAGACAAGGGAGCTATCACCTTTAAACAATCATATCATGGAAGACAACTATAGCAACAATCCAAGCTAAAGATACATCATATAAGAAAACAATTCATAAGTAGCTTCAAGTCGTACTTGTGCAATGCAAGGATAAGACCCCATAATCCTACCCACACTAAATACCACTTAGGTATCATACTTAAATGATTACTACTTATCATTCTAAACTACTAAGGAATAGCACCTTATTAGGCTAGACCAAGCTATCATGGAAACACATATTAATCATGCAAGTCCAAGCTATTCTACGAAGGGTAGAAATGTTCCATCCTAGCTACCATGCAAACATTTTATGATGCTAATGCAAGCTACCCTTAGGAGAGTATGATTTCTCAATCCTAAGCTACCCTTAGGAGAGTATGATTTCTCAATCCTAAGCTACCCTTAGGAGAGTATGATTTCACAATCCTAAGCTACCCTTAGGAGAGTATGATTTCTCAATCCTAAGCTACCCTTAGGAGAGTATGATTTCACAATCCTAAGCTACCCTTAGGAGAGTATGATTTTTTAATCCTAAGCTATCATGAAATCATCTTGGCCTAACCAAGTCATGATATCACGAAGACATTCTATAATGCTAGTTCAAGCTACCCTTAGGAGAGTATGAGTCCTCAATCCTAGGCTACCATGACTACTACTAACTCAAGCCACCATGGAAGCATCCCACCATGCTAATTTAAGCTACCCTTAAGAGAGTATGAGTCCTCAATCCTAAGCAACCATAACTACTACTAACTCAAGCTACCAAGTATGGTCTTGTCTTACCAAGTCAAGCTATATCTAAAGGAATACTATGTCTGAACTTCAAGCTATTCTAGTCTAACATGCATGATTCCTTTTAGGTGATTAAGCCTTTCAACCTAGAATCATTCTATATGAGAAAACCTTTCATCTCCTAGCATATTCATGCCTAAGTGTGCATATGAGAATAACCTTTCAAAAACACAACAACCAATCATGATCGTAGATACTTCACTCTCAAAGTGTTCTTAAGCATATACAATTTCAACTTATTAGCTTTACTCTGAAAGCCCTAGAAATCAATCATGCCTCACTACAAGCCTTACTCTCAAAGCCTTACTTCTTACAAACATTAATTATATCTAGATTTCAAGGTATTCTACTCACACGCTTCATTAGCAAGTGATTCTAGTCATAATTCATCATAAAGGCTCTACCTCATTCATTACTAGTCAAGACCCATCATACGTACATTGTTCTAATTCAATTCATGTTCACATACTTCTATTCTTGAACAATTACTATACATGTCATCAATTCTAGAAGATCACCTATAGATCCTAAATTTCATTCACAAGGGACAAACCCACATTCTTTAAATTTCATCAATTAGACTAGGGTTTTCCATGGAAAAAATATAATATCATCAATATACCATGATTCAATGCTAAATAAATCATAAACAAGTACTATACACTCAATTGGAATCATACCCAACACTACCCACAATAGAAGAAGAAACCCTAGCTAGAATTGGGTATTTTGTTCATCAATCTGGAAAAATCTAGGGGTTTGTATGGATGGAAGAATCCATATATGAATAAGCGAACATACCTTGATTCAAAGCCCTCACAAAATCTTGCAACAATGGAGTCTTGTTCTTGACCTAAGCTTCAAGCTCTATCTTCTTCTTCAAGTTTTAGAGAGAGAAATATTTGAGAGGAGAGTATTTTGGGAATTTTATTTGGTTCTTGGGGAAATTATGACTTAATTGGGTGGTTAAAGGGTTAAAATACTTTATATAGGTGCATAAAGTACATAAAAAATGACCCCCCACTTAAAACAACCTAAAAAGGAATTTACTAAAAGACCCCTCACTAGGCAGCCATGGTACCAGGCACAACGACAAAGCTCACGAGCTGTGGTTAAGACCACGAGCCGTGGTACTATCCATGGTCCTTGGGCAGTGGCTAAGGCTTGTGATATTTGGCCTCCACAAACAAGGCTTCTTTATTAGCCTTCCCACGAGTCGTGGTCCTCACCACTGGCCGTGAAGTGGCTCATGAAGATGAGCCATTTTTGGGCAGCCTTGGATGGTACACTGCCTCACCACAAAGAGTGGTCCCATGAGCCATGGAGGCCACCACTAGCCATGGAGGCTCTCGCAGTCCAAGGCAAGGCCATGGCAAGCTTGGGGTATCCTTGGCTCTTGCCTTGGCCCTTACCCCTTTGCCTTGGCTCATGCCCTCTTGTCCTTGACTCTAGCCCTCAATTTAACCCTAGATGGACTAATAACTATAGTGTGCAACATGTACATTTATGTTTAACCCCTAAACCCCTCATTCTAAGTCCGAGAAGTCTTATCTACAACTCTAACCCTCATATTAAACTCTAGAACCCTAACATAAGGCTCTAGTTTAGCCTACTAGTTTTCGGGGTGTTACAGAAGGACTCCACACAAGCCACTTAATTTTCATAACATAAGCAATAGAACAATAAGAGTAAAATGCATTTCAAATGTAAAATTTTTGTAAAAGGAAAGTGGAAGTCTAGACACTAAGTCTCAATATAGCCATCTATTACAATGTTTGAATGAAATAGGGCCTAGCCCATACAACATGTCCAAAAAAGGAAATACATAAAACTAAACTACAACATTAGGACAAGCCATCCTCAAACCATGAGGACTCACCAACAATCTCAAAAGATACAGAAGTCCAAGCTTTATGAACACCTCGAGAACCAGACCCTAGACTTGGGGAAAATGTAGGAAAAGTAGGCGTTAGTACAAAAAATGCTCCAAGTATGATATTCATGCATAAAAACATAGAAGACATACAAAAAGGGACATTTAATTAGAAAGAATGCACTTTACCAAGTTTAAAGATCATCAACAAATTGTGGCAAAAGATAAGTCATAACCATAGCCAACATAGTCATTATCATTCTTAAGACCTTTGAAAACTCATATAAAAGCATCTTAAGAAACCATAGTTCATATTTCCTATTTTTTTCTTATTATGGGAATAACCCTTAACCGACATAAAACCATGTGAAGTATAACATGATCTCACGGTGTTACCCACATAGAAAAGGGATGTTTTACTTGCCTAAGATAGAACCATACATTTAGCTTAGGTGTATCCATTAGCTAAATAACCTATGGGGGCACATAGTTTATGGGATAAGGGGATTGGTACTCGAAACCCAACCTCTACTATCGTTAGGGCTTCCATCCCAAGATAATGCTCGACCTCAACTAATGTGAGGGCTCCCATCTCATATGAATATCCACTCGGTGCTAAGCATTAATTTCCACGGAGTACTTATTAAGTTTTGACTTAATTCATATTCATGGAAGGATGTCCTTCACAATTAATCCAACTTAATTCATAGGATATATCTTAGATCATGCGTGAGAATAACCTTTCACAAGCCATGTCTACGTATAGATTTAATAGGTGAGAAAGCCTTTCAACCTTAGAATTTCATAGTGTGATAAAACCTTTCACATCATACCATATTCATACATAAGTGTGTAAATGAGAGTATCCTTTCAACAACACAACAACTACATCATAATCATAAACACTTCACTCTTAAAGTATTCGTGAAGCATAACATAAACTTCATAAAACATGCATCATATCATATTTTGCCCTTTCAAGGTTGAAAGCTCATATCAAATCAAAACATATAGAATCCACTACATTAGACATGAATATCATCATAATTCAAGTAACCCAATCACTACATGCATAATTTCATAACATTTTTCTTTCGTCAACAAACCCACATCACATGATCATAATTTAGAAATATGGGGATTTCACGGGTTCTATGGGATACAACATAAAAACCATAGAAAATAGTCAATTCATACTTAGTACAACATAATTCAATTATTAGAATCGATTTTGAAAGGAACCCATGACTTTGGAATCAAACCCTAACATTTGTGGGATTTCTGTCTTTGAAATTGGGATATTGAAGGGGCTACATGGATAAAGGCTATACATGGATTAAGGACTGCCACACCTTATCAATGAAGGCCAATGAATTTGGTGTGAAAAATCTAGCTTCTTGAACCTTAGCTCCAACCTCCTTCTTCATCTTCTTCTTCAAGTTCTAGAGAGAGAATATTTAGAGAGGATGAACTTTTGGAAATTGATTTGGGTTTTGGAAATAATGAGGTGAATGGGTTGAATTTTTGGTAAAAATAACTTACATAGGTGTAAAAAACTTAGGCAAAACAACCTCATTTAATACCCCCTTAAAAAGGAATTTCCTAAAAACACCCTTCACTTAAGTGACCCACCCAAGGACCACGAGAGGCCCCACGAGATGTGGTCATGACCACAAACCATGGTCCCCTCCATGGACCTTAAGGCAGTGGCTTGGCACAAAGGCTTGGCTCCTCAAATGGTGAAAGAATCACCACGAGCCTTTCCATTAGCCGTGGTTTTCACCAGTGGCCGTGAAGTGGCTCGTGGAGATGAGCCAACATGATGCAATCTTAAGGAGGCTACTGCATCAGCACCACAAGTGGCAACATGGGGCGTGGTGGCCACCATGGGGCGTGAAGACCCTTATGGCAATGTGGGCAGTGCCCTGGGAATTTTGGGCAGCCTTGGCCCTTTCCTTTGGCTTTCTCCCTCTTTACCTTGGCCCTTGGCCTCCTTCCTTGAAGTTAACCCTTACGTTTAGCTCTAGTTTAACTTACTAATTTCTGGGGTGTTACAATGAACCCTCCGGAGTTTCATGGTTCCAAAGTTGAGGAAGATCCTCAAGAGTTTATCGATGTGCTCTATAAGGTTTTGATGATCATGGGAGTTACACCGATATAGAAAGCAGAGTTGGCTGCTTGTCAACTTAAGGGAGTGGCTCAAATATTGTATAACCAATGAAAAGAAGAGAGCCCAGAAGATGTAGGTCCTCTTTATTGGAGAAAGTTCTAAGGCACTTTTCTTGATAGATTCTTTCCCCTAGAGATGAGGGAAGCATAGGTGTACAAGTTAATTAACCTCCGACAAGGGAGTATGAGTGTGAGGGAGTATACTCTAAAATTCACTCAATTGAAAAAATATGCTCCAACAATGGTTGCGGATTTAAGAGCTAGAATGAGTAAGTTCGTTTTGGGGTGTCCGAAACTCTGGTTAAAGTGTGTTGAACCACCATGCTCATTCATTAATGGATATCTATTGTCTCATGGTATATGCTTAACAATTGAGAAGGAAAAACTTAAGGAAAAGTCTAGAGAGGTAAAAAGGGCAAAGACCGGTGATGGTAATTTCTCTCATGCAAGGTCCGATAGGCAAGGTCGTCCTAGATTCCGACAAAAGTATTTCGGCCGAGATTCCTCTAATGCTACTCCAAAGTTCAACCAAGATAGGGTGTCTAACCATAAGACTCAAGGAGGTAATGGTAGTGTATCTTCAATGCCTTGACCAAATTGCACTAAGTGTGGAAGGAAGCACAATGGTAAGTGCCTAGCCGCCACGGATGATTGTTATAATTGTGGAAAAATTGGTCACAAAATGAGGGATTTCCTGATGATTACGGCTAAAGGGAGAGAGGGAAAGCAAGCTACTCCTAGTGGTTTGGGCTCCAATGCCCCTAAGCAAAATTGTTTCTATGCTCTTTAGACTAGAGGTGACCAAGAGAGTTCTCCGAATGTGGTTACTGGTTTGTTGAATGCATTTCAATTAGATGTATATGCTTTACTTGATCCCGGTGCTACTTTGTTTTTTTTGATGCCTCATATGGCTATGAGGTTCGATGTTCTCCCCGATGTGTTGTTAGAACCTTTTTTTGTCTCTACCCCTGTTGGTGATTCTGTGGTGGCTAAGAGGGTCTATAGAAAATGTCATGTTTCCTTGTCCCATAGAGTTACTCTTGTTGACTTAGTAGAGCTTGCTATGTTAGATTTTGATGTTATCATTGGTATGGATTAGTTGCACTCATGTTATGCTTCTATTGATTGTAGAACTCATGTAGTCAAATTTCAGTTTCCAAATGAGCTTGTCTTAGAGTGGAAGGGGGGAAATTCTATGGCTAAGCGCTAGAAAGATGATAACTAAAGGTTTCTTTTACCATCTAGTAAAGGTGAGGGATCTAGATTCCAAAACCCCTTCTCTTGAGTCGGTCCCCGTCGTAAATGAGTTTCTGGAAGTGTTCCCAATTGACTTACCTTGTATTCCTCCAGAGCGGGAAATAGACTTCGATATTGACCTTCTCAGAGATATGAAACCTATTTATATTCTTTCTTACCGTATGACTCCGGCAGAACTTAAAGAGTTGAAAGATCAATTAAATGATTTGTTAGACAAGTGTTTCATTCGACAGAGTATCTCTCCATGGGGTGGTCCGATTTTGTTTGTTAGAAAGAAGGATGGTTCTCTTCTTATGTGTATAGACTATGGTCAGTTGAACAAGGTGAATATTTAGAATAAGTATCCTCTTCCAAGGATAGATGATTTATTTGACAAACATCAAGGGCCAAGTTATTTCTCTAAGATTGATCTTCGATTGGGTTATCACCAATTGAGGGTGAGGTAAAATGACATTTTGAAGATGGCTTTTCAAACTCAGTATGATCATTATGAATTCCTAGTAATGCCGTTGGGTTTAACTAATGCTCCAATGAAGTTTATGAACTTGATGAATAGAGTGTTTAGGCGATACCTAGACATGTTTGTAATTGTGTTTATCGATGATATTTTGATCTACTGAAGAAGTGAGAATGAGCATAGTGATCATTTGAGAATTGTGTTTCGAGTTATTAAGGACCAACAACTTTTCACAAAGTTTAGCAAATTTGAATTTTGGTTGAGATCTGTAGCTTTCATTGGTCATATAGTCTCAAGTAAGGGTATTGGGGTAGATCCTAAGAAAATGGATGTAATCAAGATTTAACCTAGACCTCTAACTCCTTCGGATATTAGAAGTTTCTTGGCTTTAGCCGGTTATCTCAAAAGGTTTATTGAGAGGTTTTCTTCTATTGCCTCTCCTTTGATGGCTTTGACTCAAAAGAAGGCTACATGCATATGGTTCGAATTATGCGAGAAGAGTTTTCAAGAGTTGAAAGATCCGGCGTTGACCTTACTAGAAGGGACAAATGGATTTGTGTTTTAGTGTGATGCTTCAAGAATTGGGTTAAGGTGTGTACTTATGAAAAATGGGAAATTTATTGCATAGTCCTCAAGGCAACTTAAAGTTCATAAGAAGAACTATCCTACCCATGACCTTGAACTAGCGGTATTTTTTTTTTTGCCTTAAAGATTTGGAGGAATTATATGTATGGTGTGCATGTAGATGTGTTTACCAACCACACGAGTTTGCAATATGTGTTTAATCAAAAGGATTTGAATCTTCGCTAAAGAAAGTGGCTTGAGTTATTGAAAGATTACGACATGAGTGTTCTTTATCACCCAGTGAAGCTAATGTGGTAGCAGATACTCTTAGTCGGTTATCTATGGGTAGTTTTGCTCGTATTGAAGAAGAAAAGAAAGAGTTGGTTTGAGATGTTCATAGATTGGCTCGATTAGATGTTCAATTGATGGACTCCACCAATGGTGGTGTTATGGTTTACAATGGTTTTGAATCGTCTTTTGTGGTGGATGTGAAAGCGAAGCAAGGTCTCAATCAAATTTTGGTAGAATTGAAAGAGGTGATACTTAAGAAATTCGTTAAGGCTTTCTCCCAAGGGGGAGATGGGGTACTTAGGTACCAAGGTCGTTTGTGTGGTCCTAATGTGGATGATTTGAGGGAACAAATCTTGGTTGAAGCCCATAGTTTGTGGTATTCCATTCACCCGGGAGCTACCAAGATGTACCGTGATTTACGAGAAGTCTATTGGTGGAATGAGATGAATAATGATATTGCGGGATTTGTGGCTAAATGCCCAAATTTCGAACAAGTGAAGGTTGAGCACCAGAAATTGGGATGTTTATCCCAAGATATTTGCATTCCTACTTGGAAGTGGGAAGACTTGAATATGGATTTTATTGTTGGTTTGCCTCGCACTCGGCGACAACATGACTCTATTTGGGTTATAGTAGATCGGATGAAGAAATCGGCTCAGTTCCTTCCCGTCAAGGTTTTCTATTCGGTGGAGGACTATGCCAAGTTATACTTGAGAGAAATGTCAAGGTTACATTGAGTGCCCTTATCCATTATTTCCGATCTCGGTACCCGATTCACTTCTTAGTTTTGGAAATCTTTCCAAAAGGGGCTTGGCCTTAGTTAAGCTTAGTACGGCCTTTTATCCCCAAACCTACGGGAAAGCAAAGCATACCATTCAAACTTTGGATGATATGTTAAGGGCTTGTGTGATTGATCCATTTGCCATTGATTGAGTTGGCCTATAATAATAGCTAGCACTTGAGTATTGATATGGCTGTTTCAAGCACTATATGGTAGGAGGTGTAGATCTCCCATAGGTTGGTTTGAGGTGGGTGAAGTTGTCCTAATACTTCCCGAATTGGTACATGAGACCATAGAGAAAGTTTGACTTATTAGAGAATGGTAGAAAATGGCTCAAAGTCGGCAAAAGTCGTATTCTGATGTGAGAAGAAGGGATCTTGAATTTGACATGCATGATTAGGTTTACTTGAGAATTTCACCTAGAAAGGGTGTAATGAGGTTTGGTAAAAAAGGAAACATAGTCCCCAATATGTAGGATCATATCAGATTTTGAGGCGTGTTGGTAAGGGTGCTTATGAGTTAGATTTGCCAAATGAGTTGGCATCGGTGCATCCGATTTTCCATGCCTCTATGTTGAAGAAATGTGTTAGTGATCTGACATCCATAGTCTCCTTAGAAAGGGTTGGGTGTTGATGAGAGTCTTTCATATAAGGAAGTTTAAGTTGAGATTTAGACCGAAAAGTCAAGAGGTTGAGAAATGAAGAGGTAGCTTCCGTGAAAGTATTGTGGATGAATCAATTAGTTGAGGGTACTACTTGGGAGGCGAGGCCGATATGATGTCCCGATATCCTCATATTTTTCCTTCTACTCCTACTCTAGCTTGAGGTAATGAGTTTCCTCTTGATTTGACCTTTGTTTTGGAGTCATGTGTTTTTATGAGTTTCCATGATTTCCTTATATTATGCATGTTCATGAAAAAGTGTGTTTTAAAAGAAAATGAGTTTACATGCTTGTTTTTCCTCATGTTTTTGTGTATTGACTATGAGTTGCTGATAGACTTCATGAGTTAAATTGATGAACATGTTTTATGTCACGAACCGAGAGCACCCCCTAGTCATAACAAGGCAAACTTGACCCCAAAGTGGTCGCATACAAGCCCTTAGCAGTATCATATCATAATACTGCAGAAAAGTAGGGAGAATTTAAAACTTTCTTTAAAGCATAATACGAAAAAGATTTCATAAAAGTGGAAGTCTTTCTAACATCTTTGTCTCAAATCATCTATGAATAACATGAATGAAAGTCTTGGGACGCAGCCCACAAAAAGTCTAAAACGTAAGAAAAGACATAAATGAAACATAAGGAGGGGTTTGTCCTTGAAGGTATGAGGACTCACCAATCTTCAATCTTCTTGCACTTAGGAACCTAGCCTCCAAGCAACACAATCTCCCAACACCCTACATTTAATAATAATGTAGGCAAAATGCGTTAGTACAAAATGTACCAAGTATGAAAGCTAACATACCAACATAAACATCTAAAAGTGGTTATTCAACATAGACATAGTCATAAGAGATGATAACATAACTCCAATAAGATAACATAACATCATAAGTCAACTAATGCAAGATATACAAACATAAGATCTAAATCATACTTATAGCATAGCCTTACTTAACCTTTATAATTACAATAAGCCAACTCTAACTTCATATGTATCAAATAATCATTATTTACTATTATTCATCTATGCCATAATAGTACCATTCTCAAGTAACCTCAAAAGCATACAAGTGCAAAGCAAGAATAGCATCCCATAATACTACCCAAGCAATGTATCCCTTCTTGGTCATCCTAATCGTGGTGTTTATACATGGTTTAATTTTCTAGGCTTCTCTACCATAAGGGTACCATACTTCTAGACAACCTCATAGCACACTTGTACAATACATGAAAAGCATCCCATAATACCCTTCACACTAAGCATAACTTTGAAGCCATCCTATTCATATTCACCCTACTTTGGTCTCAATATTTACTTAATCTCTCATAACTAAGGGAATCTCTCACCATTAGTCAACTATAGCAAGGAAGGAAACTGTGGCACAATCCCATCTTAACTCACTTTACTTAGTAAACCTAAGCCATACTTGTGCAATGCAATCATAGCATCCCACAATACTACTCATGCTAAGTTTTACTTTTAGGTCCTCTTTCTAGTACTTCTAAGTTTGGAACCTAGTTCCTCTCTTTATCTTTAGAACACTATGAGGTACTCTCTTAAGCACATCTTAGTTCACTTACAACTTGAATCCTATGAGATACCACTTTTAGTATGTCTAAGTTCATTACTAGCATGGATACTAGGAGATACTTACTTAAGTATGTCTCACTCCATTATACATGGAACCCTATGAGATACTCTGTAAAGTATGTCTAAGTTCCTTCGTTACATGGACCTTATGAGATGCTATATTAAACAAGTCTAAGTCCATCTACACCCTAGAACACTATGAGTTACTCAATTAAGTAAGTCTTAGTTCATTATGCCTTGAGCACTATGTGATGCTTCTCAAGCATGTCTTAGTTCATTGGATATGGAGATTTCTACTAGAAACCTTAACTCAACTATGTGAAGGCTTCCATCTCATGAGACCTAACTTTGGTAAAACCCATACTCTACTATGTAAGAGTTCCCCCTTTAACTTGGATAGTCCTCACATCAACAGGCGTGGTTCTCCTTTCAACTTGGAGCTCAGACCCTTTCTTGTGTGACACTCCATCTCATTGTCAATATCCTCTTGGAGCCAAGCATGCACCCCAAGGTTTACTTGTTAAGCCTTGCTTAACATTTATATCTCATGGAAGGATGTTTTTGATAATCCAACCAAGCTCAAGAGACTCTATAACTTCATACTTTCAAGCATTAATGAGTACAAGCCTTCATCTCAAAGCTTTACTTATTCAATCCTTAGTCATATATAGATAACAAGACATTCAAGTAATAGGCTTCCTCTTAATCAATTCTCATCACATTCCTCTTTGCTAGGTGATTCTAGCCATAATTCGTCTTAAAGGTTCAATTCCAACTTTACAAGACAAGATCAATCGTATTCAATTTAAGTTCAATTCATGATTATGTGTCCCTAACCTTGAAAAATTCCTACTCATGACATTGATACAAGAAGGTCACTCATGAACCTTCAAATTGCCCTTTAATGACATCAACCCACAAATCATGCACCTCATTAAGAAAACTAGGGTTAACCATTGAAATAACATAATTTCATCATAGTATCACAATTAAATGCCAAATTACCCATTAAAAAGTATTATCCAACACTTTGGAATCATACCCAACTATACCCACACATTGGAAATAACCCTAGCTTAGATTGGGGTTCTTCTTCACAAATTAGAGGAAATCTTAGGGGACTCTATGGGTGGAAGAACCCATAGATGAAAAGTGAAACATACCTTAATTCAAAGACTTACTAAGCTTGCTTCAATGGTGAGATTCGACCTAGCCTCCTTCTCTTCTTCTTCTTAGGTTTTCTAGAGAGAATTATTTGAGTGGAGAGGATTTTGGGGTTTTGATTTGGGTCTAGTGTAAAGTGACTTAGAATTGAGGGTTAAACACTTAAAATACTATAAATAGGTGAATAAAACACATATAAAATGACCCCACTTAAAACTGGTCGAAGAGGATTTTACCCAAATGTCCCTCACTTGGCAGCCTCGTCCCAGGCACCACGGCAACTTGGACGGTCTGTGAAGGGCACCATGGTACGTGGTGGTGCCCGTGGTCCCTTGACCAGTAGCTCCCCCAACTTTCCAAGACCCTATAACACCCTAAAACACTAAGGCACCTTCACGGGTGCTTTGACGGGCCGTGGTCAAGTCAACGGCTCATGAAGTGCCTCGTGAACTTGGGGCAGTGTCTTGCCTTTTGGACTGGCCTCCCAAGTGTCTAAGGCATCTCCATGGACCCCCTCATGGACCGTGGCCCACACCACTGGTCTTGAAGGTGGTCATTAACCCTTGGGCAGTAGCTGCCAAGGTTGGGCAGCCCCGGCCCTTTGGCTTAGGCTTGCCCTTTTGCCTTGGTAGTTGCCCTTCCAATGCACAACCAAACTCCTAAAGGTCATCTAGGCTACTAGGTCTAATACATATCTTGATGTTCAACCATTAAACTCCTCATTCTAAATACATAAAGTCTCATCTAAAACTCTATTTCCCATACATCAAATCTTATAACCCTTGCTTTTGGCTCTAGTTTGGTCTACTAGTTTTCGGGGTGTTACAATATCTCCCCGTTGGGAACAATCATCCTTGAATGACCTTTCTAAACAATTTTTAAAACGAAGAGACTCTAGACTAGCAGCCCATCATGTATGCACTATCTTTAAATGTACAAAACAAGAGAGGGAAACTTCAATCTCCACCAAACATGCTCAATGCAACTAAAGGAAGCAAGGACTACAACTAACAACCCATTTATGCATGAAATTCTCATAACTCATCATATTCATAGGAAGAACTACCTTCTCCACTAACCATGCTCAACATACTCTCATGGAGCTCATAAGCAACTCTACTCAAAGATGTTACAACAAGATGCATAACAATGCATGTAAGTCATTACTAACAAGATCTAAACATTTTCATGAATATGCACAATAGGAAATCATGGCAACATATAAATACTCACAATCTTGCTAAGTAGGCACACTATCTCCCCCTTGGGAGCAAGCCTACACAACTTCTCCAAATATCAATCATAGCAAGGACAATATCAAGTCCAACATAGCAAGTCATAAAAGACAAGAAATCTCGAAATTTTCTAAAACATGATGGAAGCACATACTGGAAGGGACATGAGGAGATCACTCTTGATCTTCTCTAGATTAGAGAGCATAAAACCTAATCTTCTTTTGAGGCTCAACATCCTCACTACTAGTGGCAACTTGCTTACCCTCTCTCCTCTTAGACTTAAGAACCGGGCAATCTCTCATACCCACTACATCTCTTAAGGTTAAAGTTTCTAGAAATCCCTATTTCATGAACATCAAGGATACTCAACCACCTTGCTACCTAAGGACATAATCTCCCCCTTGGGAGGAAGCCTATACAAACTCTTTTAGGCATCACAAAACATTCACATCATTACACAAATGTTTCTAAACCATGGTAAATTACGTTTCTACTCTTCCTAGAAGAGTGTATTCACTAAACCCATCTAGGCATTACTTAAACACCCTATTCCACCAATCTATCCACATACCTCAAAACTCATCACGACCTTCCCCAACAACACATATAACCATAAAGCAACCCATTCATACTAAACACAACATCACAATCTATCATCTCAACTCTATCAAGTCATATAGCCATAATTGGCACCTCAACCAACCTTTCTCCCTCACTCCTTGAAGCATAACCCTTCTAATAGTCACATCCTAAAGGCCATCGGATAAGGGATAAGAGAGGGAGCTTATATATCTATGGCACGACTTAGAGAATGAAGAAATAAGATTTTTCCTAAGCATCCAATAGCCTCCTATCCATATATGTGTCGCGACTCACACAGATGAATAAGACTCTACTTTGACGTGGATTGAGACATCCTAAAACTTATCCCAAAAGCTTATGCTCTGATACCAAATTTCTCACGACCTGAAGCACCCCCTAGTTGTAACAAGGCGTACTTGACCCCGAAGGGGTCGCATACAAGCCCTTAGCATTATCATATCATAAGACCGTACAAAAGTAGGGAGAATTTAAAACTTTCTTTAAAGCATAATACCAAAAACATTTCATAAAAGTGGAAGTCTTTCTAACATCTTTGTCTTAAACCATCTATGAATAACATGAATAAAAGTCTTGGGACACAGCCCAGAACAAGTCTACACTATAAGAAAAGACATAAATGAAACATAAGTGTCCTCAAAGCTATGAGGACTCACCAATCTTCAATCTTCTTGCACTTAAGAACCTAGCCTCCAAACAACAAAATCTCCCAACACCCTACATTTAATAATAATGTAGGCAATATGCATTCGTACAAAATGTACCAAGTATGAAAGCTAACATACCAACATAAATATCTCAAATTGGTTAGTCAACATAGACATAGTCATAAGAGATAATAACATAACTCCAATAAGATAACATAACATCATAAGTCAACATAATGCAAGATATATGAACGTAAGATCTAAATCATACTTATAGCATAGCCTTACTTAACCTTCATAATTACAATAAGCTAACTCTAAAATCATAAGTATCATATAGGCATTATTAACTATTAGTCATCTATACCATAATAGTACCATTCTCAAGTAACCTCAAAAGCATATAAGTGCAAACCAAGAATAGCATCCCATAATACTACCCAAGCCATGTATCCCTTCTAGGTTATCCTAATCATGGTATATATACGTGATTTAATTCTCTAGGCTTCTTTACCATAAGGGCACCATACTTCTAGGCAACCTCAAAGGAAACTTGTGCAATGCATGAAAAGCGTCCCATAATACCCTTCACACTAAGCATAACTTTGAAGCCATCCTATTCATATTCAGCCTACTTTGGTCTCATTATTTACTTAATTTCTCATAACTAAGGGAATCTCTCACCTTTAGTCAACTATAGCAAGGAAGGCAATTGTCGAACAATCCCATCTTAACTCACTCTACTCAGTAACCTTAAGCCATACTTGTGCAAGGCAATAAGAGCATCCCATAATACTACTCATGCTAAGTATTACTTATAGGTCCTCTTTCTAGTACTTCTATGTTTGGAACCTAGTTCCTCTTTTTATCTTTAGAACAGTATGAGGTACGCTCTTAAGCACATTTTAGTTCACTTATAACTTGAACCCTATGAGATACCACTTTTAGTATGTCTAAGTTCATTACTAGCATGGATACTAGGAGATACTTACTTAAGTATGTCTCACTCCGTTATACTTGGAACCCGATGAAATACTCTGTAAAGTATGACTAAGTTTATTCGTTACATGGACCCTGTGAGATGCTATCTTAAACAAGTCTAAGTCCATCTATACCCTAGAACACTATGAGTTACTTTATTAAGTAAGTCTTTGTTCATTATGCTTTGAACACTCTGAGATGCTTCTCAAGCATGTCTTAGTTCATTGGATATGGAGATTTCTACTAGAAACCTTAACTCAACTATGTGAAGGCTTCCGTCTCATGAGACCTAATTTTGGGAAAACCAACGCTCTACTACGCAAGAGTTCCCCCTTTAACTTGGATAGTACTCACATCAACTAGGTGTAGTTCTCCTTTCAACTTGGAGCCCGAACCCTTTCTTGTGTGACACTCCATCTCATTGTCAATATCCACTTGGAGCCAAGCATGCACCCCAAGGTTTACCTTTTAAGCCTTGCTTAACATTCATCTCTCATAGAAGGATGTCCCTGACAGTCCATCCATGCTCAAGCGACTCTATCATTCATGCATTCAAGCATTCATGACTACAAGCCTTCATCTCAAAGCTTTACTTCATTATATCCTTAATCATATATAGATTACAAGACATTCAAGTAATAGGCCTCTTCTTAAGCAATTCTCATCACATTCCTCATTTCTAGGTGATTCTAGCCATAATTCCTCTTAAAGGTTCAATTCCAACATTACACCACAAGATCAATCATATTAAATTAGTCTAAGTTCAATTCATGATTATGTGTTCCTAACCTTGAACAATCCTACTCATGACATTGATAAAAGAAGGTGACTCTTGAACCTTCAAATTGCCCTTTAATGGCATCAACCCACAAATCATTTAACTCATTAAGAAAACTAGGGTTAACCATTGAAATCACATAATTTCATCATAGTATCACAATTAAATTCCAAATTAGCCATAAACAAATATAATCCAACACTTTGGAATGATACCCAACTATACCCACACATTGGAAATAACCCTAGCTTAGATTGGGGTTCTTCTTCACAAATTAGGGAAAATATTAGGGGACTCTATGGGTGGAAGAACCCATACATACCTTAATTGAAAGCCCTACTAAGCTTGCTTCAATAGTGAGATTTGACCTAGTATCCTTCTCTTCTTCTTCTTACGTTTTCTAGAGAGAGAATTATTTGACGGGCACTAAGGCACCTTCACGGGCACTTTGACAGGCCGTGGTCAAGCCAACAGCTCGTGAAGTACCTCGTGAACTTGGGACAGTGTCTTGGCCTCTTGGAGTTAAGGTATGGTAGTTTACATCCATGGACACCTTTCATCTATGGAGTTCCTAAATCTCTCTATTTCAAATGGTAGGATTCCCCAATTTAGTTAGGGTTTTCCTCAATTAGCATGGGTTCCTTTCATTATTGATTTAAATGATTGAGTTATGATATTCTATGAATGAATTATGAATTTAAATGCTTTTATGATGAATTCCCCCATGAACTCATGTGAAAATCTCATGTACAGTTCTATAGAGTAGCAGTAGGGGTGGTTTATCTGTCAATTTTGCGATTATCACCCCAAAAAAAATCCATATGTTTTCAAGTTATGAATCATTTGATGAGGGATTTTTAGTATAAAGAAAGTGTTTTATGAAATTGAGCATGTATTACTAGTTTTACATGTATTTATGATGAAATCCATATCTAACCCATGTTTTCTAAGAGTTTATGATTGAAACTAGGTTTTGACCTCAAGAGGTAAATTATGGACTTATGCATTGATTATGAGATTTATGATAATATATTAAGGGTGCTTTGAGAGTAAGTACCAATGATGTTGTTGTTGTTTTGTTGTTGAAAGGACATTCTCATAAACACATAACTAGCATGATGTGAAAGGTTTTCTCACATAGAAAGAATTCTTAGGTTGAAAGGCTTTCTAACCTAAATGTATCAAGAGTAAGAGCTATCCTAATGAACTAGCTTGGACTGGTTGTCCAAGGGATACATTTTCATGAGTTATGAAGTCAAGTAAGAAATTACTATTCCTTGGGAATTTATGCTTAGCATCGAGTGGATATTGATAGTGAGATGGAAGCTCTCCCACAGTAGAGGTCGGGTTTCCAAAGTAATCTCATGAGATGGAATATTCCCTATAGTAGAGGCTGGGTTTCTAGTAGCAATCTCCTTATCCCATAAACTATGTGCCCACGTAGGTTGATTAGCTAGTGGATCCACTTAATCTAGATGTTCATGGTTTTACCTTAGGCAAGTAAAACAACCCTTTTCAGTGTGGAGGACACTGGGTGATCATGTTATAGCTCACATGGTCTCATGTTGGTTTAGGATGATTTCCCCATAAGATATAAAGAACTAAGGTTACTTCAAGAAGTATCTCACATGTGCTCAAAGGCTTTAAAGATGAAATTAGCTTGCATTGACCTTGATTTTATGACTTATGTTTTATAATGCTATTATATCACGTTTAGCTTGGTCAATTGCATATTATTAAATGAAATGCCCTTTTTAGCATGCTTTAAATGTTTTATGCATGGCTATCATACTTGGTACATTGTTTTGTACTAACGCATACTCTTGCCTAAATTTTTTCCAAATGTAGGGTTCGACAGTCAGGTTTCTCGTTTTCGTGGTTAGTGATTAATATAACATTACCAAAGTCACTTCATCCAATTCTAAGCGTCAATGATCGTTAATTAGTATATAAGCCAACTAAATGAGTTGGGGTCGAATCCCATAGGGAGCGGTACCTGTTTACGATTCAATAGGATAGTGTGAACATGATCAAATCAGCCATAGGAATAGACATTATTGAATGAAAACATGATTCAAATAAGAGGGTGACACGAATGTCAAATAATGAGGTTTTGGTTTTAATTATCAGCTACAACAAAAGCAAACAACACGAAATAACAATAATGAGATGGGTTCTTGGGATGTGATTTGATTATAGGCTAATGTAGACAAATGGGTAATTGCAACTGTTAGGAAATAGTTGCAAATTATTGAATAAGCTAGACTATAGAGGAGGTAAACTTTCTCTCGAACAATTTACCCTGAATCAAGTTGATTTCTCTCGAACATTAGTAAGCATGTAAAATAAGAATAGCCTACGCTTTAGTCCATTCACTCTCTCAAATTGAATGTGTGGAAAAGGGTTTAGGATTCACTCTCTCGAGTTAAACTTATGACAATCCAATACCCACTGATTATCAATCAATAATCTTGGTTTTAAACTCTCTCTCTTGAGCAAGCCAAAAGCAGAAGGGTAAAACTACATTTGCAACTACAATTCTTAAATTAAACAACAATTAATGATTGAAATGACTTCTAAAAAACATTTAAACTAACAATTAGCAATACCCATAAACTAAATCAGTCCATAATCACATGATCACACCCCAAGAATTGGGGTTTTAGCTAGATCTCATAAAAAGAAAAAAATCGTTACAAAATTGAGCTTCCATCAACTTGGTAAGATTGATTCCTTCTTTATATTGGTCCAAATTGAAGAATCTCAAAGACCCACTTCCATTTTCTCACAAGTGAAAAACTTCAATTTTTCAAAGATAAGGAAAAATTATCTCAATACTCATAATAATTACAATTCCAAACTCAAAATTCGATGTAAGGAAAATATCATATTAAACTTAATGTTGAAAAATGTATTTATAGTCACCAAAAATGTGCTGTGAGAGTCACTCGGTGAAGTAAGTCGGGCTCACCGATGCACTCGGTGATCTGACCTTCGTTCAATTCCAACGCCCTTTTGGCATTCAGCATCCTCAAGGTCTATAACTTTGGGTGTTCCAACACTGCCTCGCGGAACCACTCGACGATCCACCAACTACACTTTTCTCTGGCGAACTTGGTTCTTTCCTTCAGGGCTTGGCACACTGGAACTTTAGGCTGTCAAGTAACTGTTCGGCGACTCGCCAAGTGGACTTGGCGTTCACCAAGCTTACCTTTCTTCATTATTTCAGCTCGCTTCGTTCCTTTTTGCAAATTAGTGTCCTTGCCTTGTTACTCAATCCAAATACCTAGAAAGCAAGGATTTTACATTAGTTATTGGCACAAAATAAGCATTTGAGGACTCTAAATCTACACAAATAAAGCCCTAAATGAGACTAAGTCTTAGACTCATCAACAAGAGGTTGACTTGAGATATTCTTGAGCTTTGGTGAGTCCTCATGGTTCAAGGACGGAGTTTTATGTTCTTAGTTTCTTTCTTGTATTTCATTTTTGAACATGATGTATGTGCTATGCCCAATTTTATTCAATTGTATTAGATAGCTATGATGAGACATGAGTTTAGACTTCTGCTTTTCATTTTATAAAATGATTTAGACTTGGACTATTTTTTACTTTTATTGTTGTATTTCTTAAGTTATGAAAGCTAAGTTGCTTGTATGGAGTCCTTCGGGGTTCTATATGCCATGTTAGATCTACGGGGTACCCCTGGGTCATGACAGTAACCCCAATCTTGGCCCTCTATGCCTCCCTAAACCTTTCCTTAAGTTTCTCCTCTTTGATTTTTTGAGCATGAACCATGAGATAAGAAATGCCCATCTCATTGATAAGCATGGCGGTAGGGCATTCCTTAAACACCATATCAGACACACCCAAAACAAACTTACTCATTCTTCCCTTAGGATCGACAACCATAGTAGGAGCATATCAAGACAATTGTGTGAACTTAAAAACATATTCCTTCACACTCAAGTTCTCTTGACGAAGATTGATAAATTCAAGTAACTTGGCCTCTGTCATCACAAGGGGAAAAAACTTATCAAGGAAAGCAATTTTAAACGTTTCCCAATCAAGAGGACCCACACATCAACTGCCATCTCTTCTTTCCATTTGTTGAAAACATTTGAGCAACACCCTTAAGTTGAGAAGCGGCGAATTTCGTATTTTCAACCGGGGTCACACCCGTGATCGTAAAAACCTTATACACGTCATCAATGAACTCTTGAGGATCTTCGTGAACCTTAGAACCATGAAATTATGGAGGATTTATTCTAGTGAAGTCTCTCACTCTAGTTTCCTCCGTACCCACATATGGGTTTACGGGGAACACAACCTCACTTTTGGTTTGAGCCGTCATGGATTGAGCCAACACTTGAAAATCAGCCCTAAACTCCACATTAGTCACTTGTTTGGCAAAAAGGGTCTCATGAGGAGCTTCAGGAGGAGCATCATATTCCACATTATCTCCCATATTCCTTCTAGCAAATGCCCTTCGAGTGGCCATATCCTGAAAAGTATCGGACATGGATTATGAGAGAGACATTATAGAGTCAAACTCTCTTGCATGACTTTAGAGTAATGGAAGAAGTAGAGTTTCCTAAACATCTTATAGCCTCTCATTCATAAATGTGGTGCGCTTCACACTCATGAACAAGACTCTACTCGATGTGGCTTATGAGACATCCTAAGACCTTTATAAACTTTCTACTCTAAATACCAAGTTTGTCATGACCCAAACTACACACTAGACATTACATGGTGTATATGACTCGGAGAGGGCCTACACAAGCCACTTAACATACAATATATAAGATAATCAAAAATCAAGAGATTTTAAAAAGACAGTTTCAAAACATCAGAGTTGATAAAATGAAGCAGAAGTCTAACATAGTTGTAAAGCAATCTAGTACATCGATAGAGTGATTGGGACGGAACCCTGCATCACATACAATACAAAACAATAAACATTATAACCGACAAAGGGCTCTGTCCTTGGAACACGAGGACATACCAATCTTCAATCCTACTAAAGTGATCACTAGCTACGGAGATGCGGAGGGGGAACGTCAGACCCTATATTAGTGAAACAAAGTAGGCACGAGTATGTGTTAGTACAAAGAATGTACCAAGTATCATAGCAATGCATAAAGTTTCGTTAAATGCAATGATCAAGTTAAACAATAAGATACAAAGGTTAGAAAATGTGAATCATATATATTGTCAAGGCAAGCTAACATCTTTAGAACAACTATGAGATACTTCTAGAAGTAACCTTAGTTCATTACTATGAGAGATATATTTTTAACCAACATAGAGACCATGTGAGCTATAACATGGAATCTGGTGTCTGCCCTACAACAAAAAGGGGTGTCCTACTTACCAAGGTAATGACCATGAACTTCTAGCTTACGTGGATCCACTAGCTAATGTCTATCTTACCAACCTATGGTGGCACACATTTTTTGGGACATGGGTAGTCTCCACTTGTCCACTTGGTGCTAAGCATAAATCCCACGTAATATTAATTAGTCTTATCTTATCTTAATATTCATGAGACATGGGTATTTGTCATTTGTCTTAGCATAGAGGTCATGGGGAATCACCGTTTGCCTCATTATCCATGGAAGGGCCCATCAAGTAGCCAATCCAAGCTATGTTATATTATAATATCTCCTTAAATCATTATTCATCTTATATGAGAAAACCTTTAAAATTTATGAATACTTTATGTGAGGAGGTCCATTCACAACAACAACAATCACATTTATACTTCACTCTCAAAGATTCCTAAAAACATTTACATCAATTTCATAAAGAACATGCACATATTCATAAGCTCATCTTTCATGATTCAAAAACTTAATTATATGATCAATTATAGAAAACATGGATTTCACATGGGTTCATTGAATTCAACTTAGAAACATGAAATTACTTCAATTCATGCATAAAGAGATCTAAAACAATCAATTAGATCGTAACTGAAAAGAATCCATAAGATTTAGTAAAAACCCTAACTTCCATAGGAGATTCTACCTTACAAATTTGGAAATTTTAGGAACCCTATGGACAAAAGGACTCCATAGTTGAATACTATCATACCTTTATGTCAAAAGCTTATAATCAATAGTGAATTTGGAGGCTTGACCTTGAAACCCTAGCCTTCTTCTTCAAGCTTTTTGAATAAAGAAATATTTGGTGAAGAACTTTGATCAACTTTGAAAATTTAGAAGAATGAATTCAATTGGCAATTTGGGGGTAAAAACTTTTACATAGGGTCACTAACAGAAGATAAAATGACATAGTATTACATTAGAATAATGGGAAAAGACACGAATGCCCCTTTAAAATAACTATCGAACCCTTACTAACGTCCATACCTACGGTCCGTAGGTCCTACCATAGACCATCCGGTCGATTGTTAGTGGGTTCAAAGACCACCATCTTTGGACCCCCAATGAGAAGACCCTATGTACATGGCATGCGGGTCCATTTACAGGCCGTACACCATGGGTGTGGGTCCAAACTTTTGATTCCAAATTTTCTTTAAGTCTAAGACTCTCCTACAAGACCTACCAGCTCATCCATTAGATGATTGACTGTCTTGGTGAGCCATTTAAAATTAATGGGACTTGACATTTTCAGAAAGTTTTGGACTTTCCAACCACGGTCCCATCTACGGTCGGTATGTCCACCCACAGACCATCTGTTGTTCTGTTGGTACTAGCACTAGTTCCAGGAAAAGCAACAATTTTCCTTCTTTCAAATTATGAGGTGTTACAACTATTATATGTTTTGATATTCAAATTGTGGATTAGTATTGATCATTGCCTTTCCCTATGTTATATTGATAATTGACTTTTGTCTTTTCCATTGGGATTTAGACTTAGCACCGAGAGAGCTTTAAGGTGGAGGCTCAAATAGGGTATTCTCTAATAGCACCCTCTAGTCCTAAACTATGTGCCCCCATAGAATGTATTAAATGTCTTAGCTGATGGATCCATATTAGCAAATGATGATATGTACAGATTCTACTTTGGCAAGTAGATTCCCCTTTTTTCGATATAAGGGATATACCAGATTTCATGATATAGCTCTCATGGTCTTACTGTCAGTTAAAGCTGACATCTCACAAAAATGACTATGTTTTCTTCAAAGCTGAATATTCTTATGTGCTTTATATTAAGGTATTTGGCTATGTTTTATGACCCTCATTTCATTTCTTCTCTAAAATCCTTTAATATTTTCATTATGATCATGCCTATTCATTTAACTCATTTATATTATCATGTTCATGCTTATGAATATTGCCTCATACATAGTACATTCCATATACTAATGCATACTTGTGCCTACATTATTTCACTAATGTAGGGTCTGATGCTTCTACCTCTCATACTCGTGGCTAAAGGTTCTTCATACACTTTGATGATTGGTGAGTCCTCGTGTTCTGAGGATCGAGACTCTTTTATTTCTTTATGTCATTTTCCTTTCCAACTTTGTATGTGATGTATGAGTTACTTCCTAATCACTCACATTACAATTTATTAGATGGCTTCAAACTTATGTTTCACTTTTGCTTTTGTCAAACTCTATTGATATATGAAATGCTTTCCTTTAAACTCTTTATTTATACTATCTTGTATGATGTATGCTAAGTGGCTTTTGTGGGGCCTCTCGGGGTCCTATATGTCATGTTATGCCTAGGGTATACTTTGGGTGGTTATAATTTGAAGAAAGGGAGTAGATTTGAGGCAAACGACATCCCTAGTTCACTGCACTATAAAAGGAAAAATCTAAACTTATACATGCTTACATCTTTGTTAGAAATCATGCTTTAGGTATAATTAACGGTTATAAATTTTCATTCATTTCAATTTGTATTGTTTATTTTGTGTTACCCTATACTCACGTTTCACCTGCTAATTTAAGTACAAGAAAATACATATAGAAAGAACATAATTCATACTTAGTTTAATATAAAAAACTCATGAAATATTCTCTAAAACAGAAGAGGAAATATTCTCTAAAATAGAAGACTTTTTTAATGATTTAGTTTTGACGCAAAAGGAATGTCTTCAATCTCATATAGTATTCATTAATATACACACACACACATATATATATATATATATAAAACAATGTTTGTTCAAAATGCCGTACTTAAAACCATGTTTTGAAGTTTTTTCTTCTAATCATGTAATCTTCACTATATTTGATATTTTGACACATAATAGAAGTGTTCTATTTATGTATGTCTTAATATTATTACTATGAATCAAGTGATTATAGACTTGCTCTATTTTTTACCCTTGTGTTAACTATTTAAGAATCAAATTACTCCTCTAACTTCTTATTTCCTCTCTTATCTTTGTTTACATGTACAAATCGAAGCCAAAGATTCCGACCATGAGACTCAATGACACCATTGTCACATGGAGTCTGCACATCCCCTCTTGCTTTCTACTTTACATCGCTTAAAATGAAGCACAAAAGAAATAATTCTATCTTTTTATTGTTAGCCGATTTTGGTTGTTGTATTATCTTATAAATAGCGTTTCTTACTTCTGCTTGATTGTTTGTTTTGAATTACTAATGATTTTATGTCACTTATGTGATTATTGATTACTAGCCGATTTGATTCATGACTTATCATTGGTCGATTATAATGTATTAATATGTTTTAATGATTTTGAACTTGTAGATAAAATTATTTTAATTTGGGATGTTTTAATAGTGAGGTAGTTCCTCCAAAACCATTTTCTTCGTAGCAACTCTTCTACAATAAGAAATAATTTTAGAAGTTTCTTGTGGTTATTTGAACTCAAGTTTACTATCTTCATAAATTGTTTTCTTAAAGTATCAACATAATGTTTTTTTTTAAAAGAGTTTTTTGCATTTAATTTTGAATCTTCAGCAAGACTTATTTGCACTTATATTTTTGAAGAAGTCAAATGATTTTAATGTTAACCTTAAGCTTTAGATTTTACCTAATCGAATATACATCTGGTTAATCCAATATCTATGTTTTTCTTGAAAAATCTTTTTACTTGAATAATTTATTTACATACTCACTTAGTATTTTCCAAATCAATAAGGATTCATAACCTAATTAATTAATTTAAGTTCAATCAGTTAACCATTGTAAATGGACTTTAAAGGATGTCTCATCCCTTCCCTTTAGATTAATTTAACCACTACCTACAATCTCATGTTTAGTAAGACCTTAAAATGGAGTTAACTTTTGACAATGACTTTAATCAACTGTAGGTGCCCTAATTCATCATAAATAATTAGGTGACATCTCTTTGACTTAGTTAATTCCTTTAGGAATCACCAAAATATTGTATACTATTTTGACACGGTTAAAATAAGGTATAGCAACATGACGACTCTACTCGGGAGTTTTAGGTTCTAACTATAACAGACTTAGTTTTATTAGAATTTATGTGCTTACTTTAATTTTCATAAATTTATTTTACATGCTATCACTTATTTGTTTACTATGAACTATTTTTACATGTTAATCAATTGCTTGTTTGCTATAAATTATTTTGATGCGCTAAATTATTAGTTTACTACATATTGTTTTTAGATGTTATACAAATTTTGTTTGCTATAAATTGTTTGTGAGTTACTGTTTTTCCGAAATGTCATTGTGTTCATATTTCTCTACTTCTAGGAAATTCACACTATCACATGTTCACGCGAAGTGTGTTTTTTGCACCTGCAAATCACTTTCAAAATTCCAAAATTTAGGAGAGTTAGTGTATGCGTGGGGTGTCTGGATCTCTTTCTGTGTGACTGTGCTGGCTTCTCACTCAAGTAGTCCACTGGGGAATCTTGTGTCTAGTAAACCCACTCCAAGTTTACCTAGAGTAGAGATAAACTAACATACTTTATAAGGAGCGTGCATCATTTCATGACCTAAGAGGCTGTATTTCCTTGGTTTATTAACTCCGTTAGTCGATGTTACCTTAAATATCCTGGTGAGTTTGAAACCCCAAGTGACAGCTTATCATTATTTAGGGGGATGATATGGCTAACCTTTCAATGAAAGGTACGAAGACTTGATGTTGGAGTACAAGATATAGTGATATCACTAAAAAGGAACCAAGAAGATTCAACATGACAAAATCTCTTTTGCTTTATTTGGATTAGGAAGTACTTTATGTTGTATACATTCAAATGTAATAAACTTTTCACTACTCTTTTACTTTAATTTTATTTTAGATAAATAAAATTTGTTTAATTAATTAAGAGCAATGGAATGACATATTAAGGCAAATATAGTCCTTAAATTTGCGTTAGGTCTACCTCTGGCACAAAGAGGTCACAAGCATATTAGGACACGTTTACATGTTAGTTTTACAACATAATTTACTTTACTTGATGACTCGATTGTATGTTATTTGATAACACACTACACCATTTTAGGTCTACAGCAACACTAATTCTAGACTACGTTTGTAAAGTGTTGCCTAAAGTAGTTTTGGGAACGCTTTTAAAGCGTAGCCAAAGTTTTTAACTTTTAGGTATGACAATATTGGCAACACTTCAAAAGTGTACTATTTAATAGTATAAGCTACACTTTTTAAGTGTTGTTACAATATGATATAATTGGCAACACCTATTTACATATATGGCCACACTTTTAAAATGTCTTATTTTTATAATTGAAAAAACAACACATTATAAGTGCGGCCTTAAAATTTTCCCTAAAATATTATATTCCCTCCAATATTTTTAACTCTCCCTCCCATTTTTATTGGCCAAAAAAAAACATTAATAAATCATAAAACATTAACTTTCCTCTTTCACTCTTCACTTTCCTCTTTCATGCTTTCCTCTTTCACTGAAGAACTGACCCAAAGAGCTAGCTGAAGAGAGGTGAAGAGAGGTGAAGAACCAAAGAGCTGGATGAACTGATTCTCTTCTCCGACACTGATTTGTGAGAAAAACACGTTGAAGAGTTGATGTCGTTGAAGAATTGAGCTGAAGAGTTGAAGAGTTGAAGTCATCGAAGAACTGATAGTTGAAGTCGTCTTCTCCGGTAATGATTTCTTCAAGTGTAAGTATGATTCTCTTTTTGGATACCTATTTTGTCAAGCATAAGTAGTAAAACAGCCTTCTTATTAGCTGAAGTGGTTGATTTTTTATTTTGTGTTTAGAAGATGAGAATAAGAAGGAATTGATTACTTTGGGGTTGTTTGGCAAGATGAACTGAAGCTAATTAGTCTCTCTGTCACGCTTTTCTCTCAAATTTCTCACTGAAGAACATGATTTCAGACATATTTTGTTGGAATAGGGTTTATCGGGTAAGAAATTCTATCTTTTAGAACATCACAGTCATCTTTATCTTTTTTATCAGATTTCTCTTGCTGTTTTAGATCTCCAGCATGTTCATGTTCTACTAATCTTTGTTGCCTTCTTTTAATAGCATCTCTTTTTTTCTTGTTGTACATGTCTTGAGATTTGTTGTTGGGTTGTTTGGGACTAGTGTCAAGTTTACATATACAGATGTGGACAAGTATAAATGGGCTGATTCTAAAACTCAATCAGTTGAAGGAAATGACAAACTCCAGCTGAAAACTTAATAACATGATAACAGTTGTAACAAACACTACACTCACAGAACATTCACCACAAAAGGGAGGGATAAAAAAAAACCTTTCTCCATGTATCACTGATACAATAGTTCTAAAATTCTCTATGTTTTAGTGATACAAGAGTTTCTATAGTTCGTTCTATATCACTGCTACAACAATTCTCTTTGATATAGAGAAAATTTAAAAAACCGTTGTGTCACTAATACAGTGTGAAATTTGAAAACTGTTGTATCACTAAGACAACAAATATTAAAAATTATTGTATTACTGTACTTTGTTTTTGTTACTCATTGTCTCCTTTCAGCTTCTATACCTAATTTTTTTTTTTTATATATTTTTAGTTGTATGAGTGTTGTATTGTGTTGAAGGAGAACTCTAGTGATTTTGGGTTGTAGTTGTGTACTTTTTTCCCCTGTTGTTTTACTGCTTTGATCTGTGATGGTTGTTGTGAGAGATAGCTTTTGTTTTCACTGCTTAAACTGATTCTCATAGTTAAAGCTGTCCCTTTTAGATTTCTTGGAAGGTTAGAGACTTTGTTGTGTTTTTGTGAGTGACTTTGTTGTCACTTGTGCTAGTTAAGCTCTGTTCTAATGTGGTTTGAGTTGTCATCCTGTTGCTATTGGTTCTTGTTTCTAGGAATCTGTCTTTCCTGTACTTTGGAATGCTGTATCTCTGCCTCTTTTTGTTGTCTACTTTTAATTGCTTTTGTCTTTTTCTTACTTGGTTTACCTTTTGATTTGTTGTTGGAAGGAGTCTGATCATTATCTTTCCCATTCTGCTGACTGTTATCTCCTGTAGGGCCTGGATGATCCTCTTCTTTGTTATATTTGTAGGAGTAATAAGATCTTGCCTCCCTAAAATATTATCATTGTTGTCCTGAATTTTCTGCACTAGATTGATATTTAATTAGTGTCAACCTGTAAAATGGAGACGAACAGGAAAAGGGAAAGAGAGAGGAAGTATAGTGATCTTACTCATGCTCGATGACAATGTCCGCGAAAAATTCAGTAGGATTGAGCAACTGTCAATGAATAAAACAGAACAAGAAAGTTAAAATGGTTGAAGGTTTTTAACAACCTCGAAATAAATCAAAGAAATAGGAATATTGTGTTACCTCCAAATACTCAGAGGCTCCTATAGGTTCCCATGCTGCTAAACCGCCATTTTCACTCTACGATTTTATTTAAAATGGATCTTACTATAACTTTAAGATATAGGTTTCGCTTGAATTTTTGCAAAAGCAGAAAACAACTTCAGATTAAATGATTTATGACCCTGACTTGTAGCATTAACCTGAGACCTATCTGGAACTTGTTGTTTATTCTGAATGTGATGTTGAGGGGGGTAGTAGGGGCTCTATGGTCTAGACTATGGTTAATGTGAGTGTTCTCATGCCCAACATGCTGTCAGTGGTTGACTTATTATTAATTTGTGTCTCCATTGTATCCTTATCTTTTGAATTCTGATTTTCAGCTCCTTCTTGATTGTTTGGTTGATCCTGCATAGAAAGATCAATGAAATTCTTAGAAGTAGGGAGTGTAGAATTAGTAGTCATACTTGTGTGATGAGTCTGTTGCTGCTGCAATGTTTTCTTAGGAGATTTTGGTCTGTCCATGCTATGTTGAACTGGCTTGTAAGCTTTCCTCTTCTGAATCTGCCATTCTTCATCAGATGGCTTATTGTTATTTCCTTGTTTTTGGTGTTGTTCGTATTATGAACTTGTGTTTCCATCCTCTCTATTTGTGTATTGCATTTGTAGGTTTCCAGAATCTTGTTTGCCTTGTTCCCCTTTGTTTTTGTTCTTCCTATCAGCCTCTAACTCTTTTCTTTTTTTAAATTCCTCATCTCTTTGCTTAATATCAAAGTGTGAATGTGAGAGCTAGTCTCTTGAGCTCTTTCTTGATTAATGAAATGGGCAGCTCCCAGTTCCTTCCCAATACAGACTTGTAACAAGTGTCCTTTGTGTTTACAATACAAGTAGTAATCCAGAATTCACGTGCTGATAAATGTTCTATATGTTTTGCATATATATATATATATATATATATATATATATATATATATATATATATAGATATATATATAGATATTAATTTGGATTGGTTGGCTTACAGTGAATACTCTCCAATTATGCTCTTCCACATTTATTTCACTTACTTATAATTGTATTTTCAACGTGCAGGAAAATGCAGGTAATTGAATTTGAATTGCGTGTGGCCAAAAGTAAACTCGATCTATTGTAGTGAACGATGAAGAGTTTTTGTACTATTGTCATATACATTTGAATGCATTTAGTTCTTTTTGGAATTTATTGATAGTAGAGATATTTAAGCAATCACTTTCTAAGTATTGGTTGTACAAGACATGTTTCTCAAAATTTATTTGAAATATATAGCTTCGATTTAATTATTAGCTAATTTTGTGCTTTAGGTCACTTGTATATTTAATTATGTGATTATATATTGAATATATGCAAATAAAAATTATTATTCTTAAAAATAAAAAATTGTGACTACAAAATTCTACACAACATTGCCACACTTCAAAAGTGTTGCTGTAAGACGTCCAATGTTATCTTGTACATAAGAAAAGTTACACTTTATAAGTGTTGCTCTAGATGAGATATAAAGTTACACTTTATAAGTGTTGCTCTAGATGAGATATAAAAGGCATCACTTTTTAAGTGTGACCAATAACAAAGTAAAGGCAACGCTTTTAAGTGTAGTATAATAAAAAATAGGTGTCGCTAATTCAACACAACAAAGCGTGCCCTTATACCTCTTTGGCTACGCTTTATAAGTGTAGCCAAAGATGGCGACATTTAAAAAGTGTTGCCTAATGTCAAAGGTTACACTTCTTTAGGCCACCCCCTAAAAAGCGTTGCTTAAAGTCCAAAAGTGTAGCCTTTTATCAAAGGTCACACTTTTTGCTAGTTTAGGCTACACTTTACTGGGGTGGCCGTAGGCCTAAAATGGTGTAGTGACATATTGGACTTTGCTTGATGACTTATTTGTATGTTATTTTTATAATTATTTGACTTGCTTGCCATGTTAATTATTTGAGTTAACGTGAACATGACTTTACTTTTTTGATTTGAAACAAACATCATTGATATTTTATTTTCTATCATTTATCTTTATTTTCATTTCCAATCAAAAGTTGATTCGTCTATACAATTGATCTGGCCAATCATCCTTACTTTATAATGTCCATGTCATCGACATTACCTTAACGTAGTTAGGTTGTTGAAGGAAGAAAAATCACTATGACTGACCCAACCACACCTTATCCAATTTGTCAAGGACATATCATGATTCCCAATGATTCTCTCAAGACTTCTGAAAATAGAACTACTATTCAACATGATGAACATATCGCCCGCTTTACTCAAGATATCGAGGATCTACTTAATGAACTTACTTGGGTTAGGGACTTGACCAATCTTTCTATCACACTTCAAAGTCCACAACCTAAACCTAGGAATATTGCATCAAATCCACTTCGTTTTCTATCACTTGATTCACAAGTTCCTAAACACTTTCCTCAACAACAACCTCCACCTACAAACAATAACCTTCCTCCAACAATCCACGCATATCATCGAAATTTTCCACCAATTTACACTCCACCACAAATCAACCACCTTCCTACACTAATTATGCTACTCCTCCTAATCCACCAATTTTCAATCCAAAAATTAGCCTCTAATTCAGACTACTTACGCTTCTCTACAGAGTAACACCTATCCACAACCTACAAATTCACATGCAAACCCATCGAATCCACCACTTCTAATCCAAAATACGCCCATTTTATAAAATTATCCAGCTCAGTATATACAAAGGGCAAATATTAACACTTCTTATGCGCGACTTGTTCCTCCAGTAGATGTGGTGGTAACTCAAGCTTTTTTGAACCTAATATCACTCAAGTTTCAACCCGAGGTAGATCAATATGAGAAAATGGAGAAGTATGTCAAGACAAATGTTGATGATGTGTAAGCTATAGATATTAGCGATCTTAAAGAAGCAATGAGAAACCTCTAAACTACCAGGGGAAATAAAATCTTAGAATATGAGGATTTAGTTTGATATATTCAATGGAATCAGTGACCCTCATACATATCTAAGGGCATATTGTGACAAATTGGTAGGAGTGGGGAGAGACGAGAGGGTCATAATTATGTTGTTCATAAAAAGTTTATATTGTGAAGCTCTTTCTTGGTACACACAACAAAATCTCCATAAATGGCATGGTTGGAGTGATATAGCACAAGACTTTATGGTTCCATTCAAGTTCAATACTGACATCACACTAGATAGGTTCTTCTTGATTAAGTTAAATAAGAAGTCAACTGAGACATTTCGGGAGTATACTCTACATTGGAGGTCGGAAGCAGCTAGAGTCCAACCACCAATAAGTGAAAGTGAAACGATTGCTACCTTCATTGAATGCCAAGATAACAGTCGTTAATATGAGAAAATGATAACCATGATGGGACAAAAGTTCATAGAAATAATTAGAATGGGAGAAATCTTGGAAGAAGGAATCAAATCAATAAAAATCAAAGACTTCACAAAATTGCTAGCTACAAGAAAAACAATTCAATATTGTTCTATCAATGGGAACAAAAAGAAGAAAGAAGATGTGTTTGTTGTCATGATTTACCAAGGACACAGGCGAGGTCAAGTTGCTCCCTACTAGAATCAACCACATTATCCCATTAACCCTTACCAATATGGTGAAGCCTCATAGAGTCTCTACCATTCTCCATCAGCTCCTTACCATTTTTACAACATCCATGCAATCTCCTATCAACCTGGAGCCCCTACTTACCATAAAACACATTCGTACTAACCAGTCCAAGCTCCAACTTGCAAAAATTGACCAAATGTGAAACCTAGAGCTCGTCAAAATCATGAAATCAAAACCACTTGCAACTACACTAAAATGACTGAATCATTGGATCGGTTACTTTAGAGGTTGAAAACAACAGGTATGATAAAACCATTTGAAGGTAAAATTCCTGATCCAATTCCAAAATGGTTTGATTGTTCCAAGCGTTTTGCCAATCATTCTTGAGTTTTTGGACACGACACTGAAGATTTATATGGTCTCAAGAACAAGATTGAAGCTTTAATTAAAGGAGCAATTCAACTTATTGGACCTCAACCTAATGTGAACAACAACCCCCTACTTGACCACTAGAATGCTAATGTGAACATGATAACTATAAAGGAAAATTTGGAAGTGAAAGGAAGTATAGTGCCAACTGAAAGGGTTAAAAAGTACACTTTATTGGCCTTGAATACTCTTGTGATGACAATTCGAGAACAACCATTGATGAAGGTCACTGCTATAACTACTTAAATGCCTATCTACAAAGTCGACACACTGACCATTTGAGGAGTTGAACCAAACAAGACTTTGAATAATTGGACTTGTACTCCATACATGCTTAGCCAAGAGTCTTGGTAGATTGAACAAGTAGTACTCCATCGATTACTCCCTCGGTTCCATTTTATGTGAGGTAGTTTGACTCGACATGGAGTTTAAGAATGAAAGAAAGACTTTTATCTTGTGGTCTAAAATGAATGACAAAAATTTGTGTTTCTATTAATTATTTCATTAGGGGTAAAATGGACATTTTAAAGTTAAGTTGTTACTTACTATAGAAATGTGTAATTTTTTGAGACTGAATAAAAAGGAAATTAAGTCATATAAAATGGGATAGAGAGAGTAACACTTTTGAAGTAGCACAATTTTAAAATTTGAGTTTAAATCGTGTCTTAAAACTTTATGTTGTTTTGCCTCATGTTTTTGAAGTTTAGTTGCAAAATCTATGAATGCATTTCTTATTTTTTTTGTTTGCTCTTACTTATTATTTTCAAATATATATATTTTTTCATATATCAGTTTTTGAATCTGCCAATTTTAAGATTATCACGTACAATTAAACAAATGAACAAAGTTTGATGTCAAAGAAGATTTTGAAGGATTAGAAGACAACCTACAGTTGAACCGTCAACCAAGGAATATGAAAACATTCAACCATGAAGTTTACCCATTAAACAGAAGTCAAGACACTCGTCAAAGGGTGACTTGAGATAGGAGAACAACAGTTTTATAATTGAACATTTATAATTTTCTATTTATAATAGGATAACAACGCATGATTTGATTCCCTCGGTGGGATACGTAGTCCACCTACAAACGATTCAGTCACATTAGAATAGAAACTCAAAATCCTTTTACTATTTATGTAATTTGAACTACACATGGCCTTATTCCCTTGGTGGGATATGTAGGAAAATCATATCGGGTTTGGTCCCTTTAATAGAAAAATTTAAAATCATTTTTATGTACCTTGAACTACGTTTTTACTTGATTCTCTTAGCAAGATACATAGGCACCCTGTATAAGGATCGGGCTCATCACAACATAAGTTTAGTATACTTCTCTAAAATCAATACTGGGGCAGAATTTTGGAAAAACTTAATCAACGAGAAATAATAGACAAAAGACGTTTATTTTATTTCAAAATTGTCACAATCTAAGAGTTGGTAGAAAATATTTTTCTTACAACGTATAAACATATACTTACATATTTTTCTACACGCTAACAAATGTCTCTTTCAACTGATAACTTTTATTTTTATGTTTATTTTACAAGAAATAAATTTACTGTTCATCCACCAACTCTTAAACGGACATCACAAGGTCTGTACGAACAGGATGAACAGAGTGCCAACAAAGTCAAGCTTTAAATCACCACGAATCAATACCCCCTCCCAACTAAGAATTTTTATTTGATGTGCTGGAATAACAAAGATGCAAGATGTCAATACTGGATTACATCAAAGGTATCATTTGCCTCCAGGACATCGCCTGAGTAAGCCAAATGAACCCACCTTTCACTTTATCTTTGACTTTATTTATTTTGCTTCATCATAACTTTATACTATTATAAACGTCACTACCCAAAATTTGCAGGTAAATTCCTCTTGAAATTTATTGATAAAAATCAAGTCCATTATAGGCGCCACTCAATCTAGCGAATTACACATCAAGGCTTAAATATCAAAGATAAGAGGCGGCGTTCAACTAATTAAAATAATCAACACCACCAACAACCAAACATCTTCACTAATCTTATTTTATTTTTTGCGTTATTTTATATCTTTATAATTCATTGTATATACTTTAATGACTTTATTTTGAACTATACTATAACCAACAACAAATTTTCAAAGACAACTGAAGGCATCATTCCGAACCCATAGTCATAAGCCACAGGACATTGTTTCTCTGTTATATTTATTTTATTTTACTTCATTATGACTTAATTAATAATTTAACCCTATAATTCTTCAAGAGCTTACAACGATCAATATCTAGCCCTAAATAGAACCTGATGCATCACTTCATCAAGCCCAAAAGACAATATGAGGCATTACTTAATCAAGTCCTGAAGACAACCATAGGCAACATTAAAACTAGTCCCTGAAGACATTCACAAGGAATTTGGGTTAGTCCAGCCTAAAATAGGACGCTGGTTTGTTTACTCAGAAATAGGACATGGGTTCGTCAACTGTAAAATAGGACATATTGGGTTTATCCACCTTAAAATTGGATATGGGCTGATCCACCATAATATAGAATATATCTAGTTCATCCACCCTAAAATAGGATAAATAGGTTCATCCCCCCTCAAATAGGACAAGTCGGGTCAATCCACCCTAAAATAATATACACATATTTGAGTTCATCCACCCCAAAATAGGATACACACATATATCAAACTCATACTTTATGATGTTATTAACGACTTTACCTTTATTGCATTGACATCATTTATCCTTGATACCCAATGGCAATCAAAGGTGTCATGTAACACCTCGAAATCTAGTAGGCTAAGCAAGGGACCAATTGAGAGGTCACACGCCTAAGACTGAGTCGGGGCACCCTCTATGAAGGCCCAAACGAGCCATGAAGGGTACCCCGAGGCGTGGTCTAGCTCGTGAAGGCTCATAGAGTTACGCAAAAAAGGGTTCCCCTCTCACGAGAACCTAGAAGACCCGTGGTGAGAACCACGACGCGTAATGATGGCCGTGAAGGGGGAGGCAGTAGCCACCTTAGGGCTAGCCCTCTACACGAGCTACTAGACGACTCATGAGGGCCATGACGGCTTGTGGATTGGTTCGTGCTAAGAGGGGAAGTTTGGAGAATTTTTTTAGGCCTCTGGTCAAGGACCACGACTTCCACCACGGCTCGTGTGGGCCTCAATCTAGAGGTTAGCGTCAGGTGTAAGTTAAGGCAATTGGGCTATTTCCTAATATTTTTTTCTTGATTTTATGTGGTTTTGACCTTACCTAGAATCCCTATATAAGTTATTTTAACCCCAAAACATACCCATTCAAGCCATTCTTTGAAATATACATAGAAGAATCAAGTTCTTCCTCTCCAAAATATTTCTCTCTCTAGAAACTTAAAGAAGAAGAGTTCAACCTAGGGTTTCAAGGCAAGACTCCAATTCCACCATTGAAGGCAAGCTTTTTGCATTGAGGTATGATAATTTCATCTATGGATTCCTTCCATTCATGGAGTTCCCAAATTCTCATATTTTCAAAGTTAGAAATCCCCAATTGAGTTAGGGTTTTTCTTCTACATTATGGGTTCTCTTGATTATTGATTTAATTGATGGAATTATAATCTCTTATGCATGAATTTATGAAATTCTATGGTTTTATGATGATTCACCAAGAACCAATGTAATTCCCATGTTTTCCAAATTACGATGATATGATGTAAGTTTTTGATTATGAATGAAGAGTTTATGAAATTAAGCATGTTCTTATGAAATTTATGTAAATGTTTTAAGGATGCTTTGAGAGTGAAGTATCAATGACAATGTTGTTGTTTTGTTGTTGAAAGGATTTTCTTAGTTACACATGAAAGCAAGATTATGTAAGGTTTTCTCACATAGTAAGGATTCTAAGGTTGAAAGGTCTTCTCAGCTAAAATGAATCAAAGATAATGAGCTATCCTTATGAAACCTAGCTTGGATTAGTTATTGAATGATACCTTTCCATGGATGACTTATGACTTAGCTTGGATTGGTAAGATGGAATGCCCTTCCATGGATAATAAGAACAAGTAAGAAAATGATTATTCCATGGGATTTATTCTTAGTACCGAGAGGATATTGAGATGGAATCTCTCCCATGAGTATGAGTAAATTTGAGTTTCTAGAAGCAATCTCCTTATCCCTTACATATGAGCCCTCTTAGGATGATTGTCTACATAGACATTTTCTAGTGGATCCACTTAACCTAGAAGTTCATGGTCCTTACTTTGGAAAGTAGGACAACCCTTTTCTGTGAGGGAGACATCGGGGATCATGTTATAAATCACATGATCTCTATGTCGGTTAAGGCTACTTCCCACAATACTTATGAACTAAGATTAATTCAAGAAGTATCTCACATGTGTTCAAATAAAATAATGATGTTAGCTTGCATTGACCATGTTTAATGACTTGTGTTTTCTAACCCTTTTTATAACATGTTTTAGCTTGGTCATTACATGTCATGAAATGCCCCCTTTTTAAGCATATTATCAAATTTTTTATGTGTGGCTATCATACTTGGTACATGTTTGTACTAACACATACTCTTGATTACATTTCCCCCCAAATTTAGGGTCCGACAGTCAAGGTTTTCAGTTTCGTGGGTAGAGGTTGATTCGAGAGATTTCAAGCTTTGGTGAGTCGTCATGGTTTGAGGACGAATTTCATTGTTCTGATTTTATTTCTTACTTCAGTTTTGGGCCAGGATTTATGGGCTAGGCCTAATCTCATTCATATGTAGATGGCTAATTAGACAAGTGTTTAGACTTCAACTTTACTTTTATAAAATTTTGGACTTGAAATGTTGTATTTATTTCCTTTGTTGTATTTCCTATGTTATCAATTCTAAGTGGCTTGTATGGGGCCTCTTGTGGTCCTATATACCATGTTATGCCTATGGGGTACCTTGGATCGTGACAAACTTGGTAATCTAAGCACAAGTTTTAGAGTTGTCTAGGATGTCTTATAAGCCACGTCGAGTATAGTCTCGTTCATGAGTGTGAAGCGTGCCACATTTATGAATGAGAGGCTACAAGATGTTTAGGAAAATCCACTTCTTTCATTACTTAAAATTCATGCGATAGAGTTTAACTATATAAGGTCTCTCTCTTTATCCTTATTTGATGCTCTATAGGATATGGCTACTCGAAGAGCTTACGCTAGAAGGAATGCGGGAGAGAATGCGAATCAAGAAGATCCTTCTCAATATCTGTTCGACCATTTGGTCGAGCAAGTGACTAATGCAGAGTTTAGGGCTGCTTTTTATCTATTATTTGGAATTATCAAATTATCTTAAAGTTATTCTGAACAAATTCTTTTGGTCACTACTATGACTTTTTGGCCTCAATCAGTTACCCTAACAGCGCCTTCAACAAGTTCGTACTTCCCCTCAAACGGCTTCTCCTTTGCCTAACTGGGTTTCCGATTTCGAATGGCATAGTCTGGGCTTACCTATTCTCAGCCTACCTTCGTTCATAGCAAACTACTTCGAATTTATTCAGTATAACAATACTATAACATGATAATAATCAAATAATAATCAAGAGATTATCAGGAATAATAAAGTTTAGTTGTTCATATTGAAATATGAAAATACCTCAGTTTGTAGATTTTCTGGAACTGAGTCCTTCATAGTTTCCTGGTTGTTGTTAGATTTCTCCATTTATATTTTTTCTTATCTAGCTCTGATACCAATTTTGGGGGGTTGCGGAATTGAGAGTGAAATGTGGAAATCGGAGATGAGGGATGAGGGATGATCGTCCCTTCCTCCTCAATGTTATTTATAAAAGAATTTACATGAATTTACTATTCATGAATGACCTCTACTATTCATGAACAGTAATGAACAGTAACCGACTTTTACTATTTACACAGTAACTTGACCTTTACTATTTACATATTTGTATTTTATCTACAGTGAATATTATAATTTCTATTTTATGATCATTAGTTGTTATTTTTTTCTAATTTTTGGGTAATTTTTTCACTTCCTTTTATCCATGGTGTATTTTTTCTGATTTTATTATTAACTCTTTTTGCTCCTATTTTGTGATTACATATGGTAGTGAACCACCAATGCGTTTTTGTTATAGTATGTGGGTATAGTTTTTCTAAAAAAGGCATTCCTAATAATATATCTTTATTTGTAAATTCATAACTATAGATTTCATCTATTAATAATATTTTATCTCATATTTGTGTTTTTATATTTTTAGCTTTATGTGTTATCATGCTTCCTTCATTATTAAATCCTGTTACTATTAATGGTGTTTTTAATTTTTCCCATTTACTATCTGGTAGACAATTATGTTTACACATATTTGCTTCTGCTCCTGTGTCTATCATAGGTGTGTAATATCTATTATAGTATCCTTCTATAATTATTTTTGCTAAAATGTATATTTTTGTCATTTAAAGATGTTTAGTTTATCATATAATTGTTCTTTTAATAATTACTTTCTTGTTTTCATAAGTTATTGTTAGTTGTTTATCATCTATATTATATGGTTTAACTGTTTCTAGCCATTTTATTCCTAAAGTAATATTCTCTAAATGCACATGTATATTCATCTATGTAACTCATTTTACATATTGCTAATTTATTCATTAAATTTCTGTTTATTATTTTATCTTTCTGTTGTTCTTCTATTTCTGTTGTCATACTTCCAAATTCATTTCTAATTGATATTTCATATTTATTTAATATGTCTATTGCTGATGTTGCTATTTCATTATTAGGTTTTGTATTATTCCTTAGTGTTGCTAAGCTTGCTGGTGTTAAATTTTGTAACCATATTTTTACTGTTCCTATAAGTGTTCTTTCTATGTATCATGGGGCATCTATTATTGATATCTTGTTATCTATTAATTGCTTTGATATATAGTCTATCCATAATTGAATTGTTTTATTTGTATCTGCTACACAATCTAAATCTAAAAAATTATTTTGATCTGCAGTTTGTCTAGGTATCCAATTTTTATTCAATCTTTTATCCCATAAAGCTTTATATCTATTTTCTTTTTCGTAAGTATAATATGTTGGAGTTGTATCCATTCGTGTTTTAGGATTTGAAGTACTAGGTTTTTCATCTAAATTTCCTACATTTATTTCTATATTTTTATCTTTTTCTATAAGGTCAGTATATGTTTCTGAATATGAGTCATAATTATTTTCTGAAATATTATCACTTTCTTCTTCATTTATTTCATCTATTTTTAATTCAGGTAATTCTTCTGTTTCTTCTAACATTGTCTTCATTCTTTCTATTTCTTGGTTTAACTTTAATTCTTCAGTTCTTTTCTTGTACTCTTCTTTTGCTTTTAATTTTTCTTCATATAGTTGTTTAAGTCTTTCTAATTCTTTTTGTAATTCTTGAATTCTAGTATCTTTTACTTCTTCTATCTGTTTAATTTCTTTTTTAGCTTGTTCTCTAATTTTTTCGATTTCCTTTTTTCTATCAATTTCTTCATTTTCTTTATTTAATCTTACCATAGTTGTTAGACTATCTTCTAATTTCTTGATTCTTTATCCGCATTAGGTATAATTAGGTTCCTATTTTTTTATATCTTCTTTCTAAGTTTGAATGTATTATTTTTATTTCTAGTCCATCTTGACTTTTATATATTTTTCTTCTACTGACATATTCTTCTTTATTCATTATAAGTTATGTTGATATTTATATTCTAAGTGTTGTAATTGTAGATCTAATAAGAATATCGTTTTTCTTTGTGCTTTTATAGATTTTTGGCATACTCCTGCCCATATATTTTCTTCTAATCTATTTTGTCTAAATCGTAATTCTTGTTTTATTTCATTAATTCTTTCTAATAATTGTTCTCTATAAGTTTCATCCATTATAAAAACATTTTTTCATAATATTCCTGTTTCTTTATTATAAGAATTTGTATTTCTTTTATATTTTCTGAAATATATTCTAGGTACTCCATATCTTGGGTTCTTTGGTACGTTTTAATATTATTTATTAAAAGTTTATTTAGTAGTTCTAAATCTTCTTTGTAGCCAATATGTTAGATATTCGTAGTTTATCATTAATCTGAATATAAGTCATATAATTCATCTATATTTTGAATAGTTAGTTCTTGCCAATTTTGTTCTATAAGTTCCATTATATGGTCTAGTTCTGTCATTTCTTCAATAATTAAAAGGTCATAAATTTTTCTTTTTATATCGATATTAAGTGTTTTAAGAATATATAAAATAAGTATTTTATAATTATAATCTTCATCTAGTAAGTATGTATTCATCATTTTCATCATTTCTAAACAATTTTTATTCCTTCTAACCTCTTTATCTATTATTTGGAATTATCAAATTATCTTAAAGTTATTCTGAACAAATTCTTTTGGTCACTACTATGACTTTTTGGCCTCAATCAGTTACCCTAATAGCGCCTTCAACAAGTTCGTACTTCCCCTCAAACGGCTTCTTCTTTGCCTAATCGGGTTTTACGGTTTGGATGGCATAGTGCGGGCTTACCTATTCTCAGCCTACCTTCGTTCATAGCAAACTACTTCGAATTTATTCAGTATAACAATACTATAACATGATAATAATCAAATAATAATCAAGAGATTATCAGGAATAATAAAGTTTAGTTGTTCATACTGAAATATGAAAATACCTCAGTTTGTAGATTTTCTGGAACTGAGTCCTTCATAGTTTCCTGGTTGTTGTTAGATTTCTCCATTTATATTTTTTCTTATCTAGCTCTGATACCAATTTTGGGGGGGTTGCGGAATTGAGAGTGAAATGTGGAAATCGGAGATGAGGGATGAGGGATGATCGTCCCTTCCTCCTCAATGTTATTTATAAACGAATTTACATGACTTTACTATTCATGAATGACCTCTACTATTCATGAACGATGAATGAAACGATCGACTTTTACTATTTACACAGTAACTTGACCTTTACTATTTACATATTTGACATTTTACTATTTATGAATAGTACTACTATTCATGAACAGTATCCTGTCTGACAATGACTCCAAATAAAAACAAACCAAATAAAAACAAACAACTTTATTAATACAAATAAATTTTTACATCTTGCTGTAAATATCTTACTTCCTGGTGCTAATTCTAATCCTGACATTTTCCAGTATAGCACTAGTGATTTATCTATGTTTTTGTCTTCTATTGCTACTGAATAGTTTGCACTTATAATAAATTTAAATTGAATTAGAAGAAGAAATAGAGTCATTTTCTGATTATTATGACTGAAAATGATATAAAAATAATAAGTAAAGAAGAATATCAAGATAACGAATATACAGAACAAAAAATAATATTTGACAATAATATGTTTGAACAAATAAAAGGAAAAGAATTAGACTTAAGTATAGATAAAATACTAGAAGTACCTAGATTAAAAAACTTATTCAAATTACAACACGATGAATATTATGTAGTAAGCCAAAAAGAACATGTAATAGATTGTAATTATATTAAAGGTAAAGCTAAAATACCTATTATAAATAAAAAAATAATTAATAAAGAAATCCACGATTTAAAATAAAAAAATCCAATAAAATATGTACATTTAGGAGCAACAGAAATATTAATAAAGGCATGTTTTAGAGAAGGAATAGATACACCTATAGAATTATATTTAGCAGATGATAGAATAATTCAACCTATAGAAAAAAGTATAATAAGTGCAGTTAGAGGAAATCTAATATATCAAAAATTTAAATTTATTATAAGTGCAAACTATTCAGTAGCAATAGAAGACAAAAACATAGATAAATCACTAGTGCTATACTGGAAAATGTCAGGATTAGAATTAGCACCAGGAAGTAAGATATTTACAGCAAGATGTAAAAATTTATATGTATTAACTACAAAGCATAAAATAACAGCAAAAAATAAGATTCAAAAAATCAAAATGCTAAATCCAAAACCCTAAACCCTAAAGCCTAAACCCTAAACCTTAAACCCTTAAGACAAATCCAAAATTGTAAAAACCCAATACATAAATTGTAAACCCTAAACCCTAAATCCTAAACCATAAACCCTAAACCCTAAACCTTATACCCTAAACCCTAAACCCTAAATTCTAAACCATAAACCCTAATCGTAAACCTAATACCCTAAACCCTAAGCTAGAAAGCCTAAACCCTCAACCCTAAATCCTAAACCCTAAACCCTAAACCCTAAACCCTAAATACTAAACCCTAAACCCTAAACCTTAAACCCTTAAGACAAATCCAAAATAGTAAAAACCCAATACATAAATTGTAAACTCTAAACACTACACCCTAAACCCTAAACCCTAAACCATAAACCCAAAATCATAAACCCAAAATTCTAAACCATAAACCCATAACCCTAAACCCTATACGCTATACCTTAAACCCTAAACACTAAATTCTAAACCATAAACCCTAACCGTAAACCTGATACCCTAAACCCTAAGCCACAAACACCTAAACCTAAACCTTAAACCTAAAATTATAAACCATAAACCCTAAACCGTCAACCCAAAATCATAAACCCTAAACCCTAAATCATACACCCTGAACCCTAAACCATAAAAGCTAAATCATAAACCCTAAACCATATACACTAAATCAAAACCCTAAACCCAAAACCCTACACCCTAAATCCTTAACCCTAAACTCTAAACCCCAATCCTAAACCCTAAACCCTGAACCCCAAATCCTAATCCCTAAACTGTAAACCAAATTCCTAAACTCTAAACCCTCAACCCTAAACACTAAACCTTAAAACCAAAATCAGAAACCCTAACCCTTAAACCCTAACCCTAAACCCTAAACCATAAACCCAAAACCCTAACCCTAAACCCTAAGTCTTAAACCCAAAATCATAAACTAGCTAAACCCAAAACCCTAAACCCTAAATACTAAACCCTAAACCTAAACCCTAAACCCTAAACCATAAACCCTAAACCTAAACCCTAAACCATAAACCGTAAACACTAAATACTAAAACCTAAAACCTAAACCCTAAACCCTAAACACAAATTCCAAAACCTAAACCTTAAACTCTTAACCCAAATCCAGAACTGTAAAAACCTAATACATAAGTTGTATACTCTAAACCCTAAACCCTAAACCTTAAACCAAAAATCATAAATAAAACCTATACCCTACACCCTAAACCCTATACCTTATACCCTAAACCCTAAACCCTAAATTCTAAACCATAAACCCTAATCGTAAACCCAATACCCTAAACCCTAAGCTAGAAACCCTTAACCCTAAACCCAAAATGCTAAATCCTAAACCCTAAACCCTAAATCATAAACCCTTAACCCAAATCCAAAATTGTAAAAACCTAATACATAAATTGTAAACTCTAAACCCTAAACCCTAAACCCAAAATCATAAACCCAAAATTCTAAACCTTAAACCCATAACCCTAAACCCTATACCCTATACCTTAAACCCTAAACACTAAATTCTAAACCATAAACTCTAACCGTAAACCTGATACCCTAAACCCTAAGCCACAAACTCCTAAACCTAAACCTTAAACCTAAAATTATAAACCACAAACCCTAAACCGTTAACCCAAAATCATAAACCCTGAACCCTAAACCATAAAAGCTAAATCACAAACCCTAAACCATATACCCTAAATCAAAACCCTAAACCCAAAACCCTAAACCCTAAATCCTTAACCCTAAACTCTAAACCCTAATCCTAAACCCTAAACCATGAACCCCAAATCCTAATCCCTAAACTGTAAACCAAATTCCTAAACTCTAAACCCTCAACCCTAAACACTAAACCTTAAAATCAAAATCATAAACCCTAACCCTTAAACCCTAACCCTAAACCCTAAAAAATAAACCCAAAACCCTAACCCTAAACCCTAAGTCTTAAACCCAAAATCATAAACTAGCTAAACCCAAAACCCTAAACCCTAAATACTAAACCCTAAACCTAAACCCCAAACCCTAAACCATAAACCCTAAACCTAAACCCTAAACCATAAACCGTAAACACTAAATACTAAAACCTAAAACCTAAACACTAAACCCTAAACACAAATTCCTAAACCTAAACCTTAAACTCTTAACCCAAATCCAGAACTGTAAAATCCTAATACATAAGTTGTATACTCTAAACCCTAAACCCTAAACCCTGTACCCTAAACCTTAAACCCAAAATCATAAATAAAACCTATACCCTACACCCTAAACCCTAAACCTTTTACCCTAAACCCTAAACCCTAAATTCTAAACCATAAACCCTAATCGTAAACCCAATACCCTAAACCCTAAGCTAGAAACCCTAAACCCTAAACCCAAAATGCTAAATCCCAAACCCTAAACCCTAAACCCTAAACTTTAAACCCTTAAGAAAAATCCAAAATTGTATAAACCTAATACAGAAATTGTAAACCCTAAACCCTAAACCATAAACCATAAACCCTAAACCCTAAACCTTATACCCTAAACCATAAACCCTAAATTCTAAACCATAAACCCTAAACCTTATACCCAATACCCTAAACCCTAAGCTAGAAACCCTAAACCCTCAACCCTAAATCCTAAACCCTAAACCCTAAACCCTAAACCTAAAACCCTTAAGACAAATCCAAAATTGTAAAAACCCAATACATAAATTGTAAACTCTAAACCCTACACCCTAAACCCTAAACCCTAAACCATAAACCCAAAATCATAAACCCAAAATTCTAAACCACAAACCGATAACCCTAAACCCTATACGCTATACCTTAAACCCTAAACACTAAATTCTAAACCATAAACCCTAACCGTAAACCTGATACCCTAAACCCTAAGCCACAAACACCTAAACCTAAACCTTAAACCTAAAATTATAAACCATAAACCCTAAACCGTCAACCCAAAATCATAAACCCTAAATCCTAAATCATAAACCCTGAACCCTAAACCATAAAAGCTAAATCATAAACCCTAAACCATATACCCTAAATCAAAACCTTAAACCCAAAACCCTAAACCCTAAATCCTTAACCCTAAACTCTAAACCCCAATCCTAAACCCTAAACCCTGAACCCTAAATCCTAATCCCTAAACTGTAAACCAAATTCCTAAACTCTAAACCCTCAACCCTAAACACTAAACCTTAAAACCAAAATCATAAACCCTAACCCTTAAACCCTAACCCTAAACCCTAAACCATAAACCCAAAACCCTAACCCATCGCTTCCCCATTTCTCAACTTTTTTCTCTCTCTAACGCAGCTCACTAAAAAGGACGCTCTATAGCATAAGCCTAATGGCTATATTCCCAGCAACTATCGGAATGGCGCGTGAGCGCGGTAAACCGTCGCCACGGACCAAGCTCAACAGGAGCGCCTCAACCAGACGAACAAAACCCACCATCAACCGCCCTCTAATTCATCCTACAACTCCGTGAATTCGAGAAACAATGAAGCGATGAACAGTGCAAATTCTCGGAGTGAAATAGAAGGCAATCAAAAAATTATTCCCCCAGTTCGCGATAGCTTGAATCGAGTAAGGATGGTTAAGGGGAATGATTCTACTAGTCAAGGCCTACAACATACTAAAAAGTCAAATGATTCTATCTCGTCAGTTGAGAGATCTGGAGAGGCGATTTCTGGAGGAATCGCTGAAAAATCGCCGGAAATGCGCCTTCAAATTCGAGCACACTCCCATCAATTTCAGGGCGAGTTGAGCATTGGGGATTACTCTCCTGGTGAAGAGGTACATCCCACTGAAGTTTCAAGAAAAACGGACGGTCCAATCGCTGGCGACAAGGATTCCGGTGGTCGTGCAGTTAAAAATCAGAAAATTTTTGGTGGCGTTGACGAAGGAATCTATCCCAATGAAGAGGAGATTCATCACACTAACATACACACTACTGTTGCACAAGAACAAACTCGTAACGAAATTCCACCAAGTAATCAGCCATTTGGGTCTGAGGAACTCATCTGCAGAACTGGAACTAAGTCCCAGGAGCACCAAAGAGCAAAGTTTCAAAAACAAGAACAATGTTTAACTGATGAACAACACATGGAAATATAGTCAAAACAATATGGTCAAGAGCCAAAACAAATGCAAAAGGATCAACATGATACTACAAGGCCTACAACAATGGAAGTGGTGGAGGTGGAGAGTTCCACGCAATTTTCCTTTGGAGTTAGACCTACAGATACCATTCCAATCAATGGGGAACAACAGAGGTCAGGTGGGGAGGTAAATATCACTAATGTTCATAATTCGAATCAAATAAAGGTACAATTCCACGACTAATGCTGCATGGCGATGAATGCAAAGAGGATGTCAACAAGCGGTAAGTACACTAACTCTAATCATAAACATAGTCTTTGTTAATTTGAGCGTAGTGATAGTCATAAAGCAGTTCTTTGCAAATCTGCAAAAGATTAGTAGTTCGAATGATTCTCAACAAAGAAAAAGGACTATAATGTGCAAGGTCACGATAATGGAGCGAGAAAAAGGAATGCGATCCACGAGGCAACCAACGAGGAAATCACGATCACAATAACTACTATAAGGAATTCCTAAGATATCTAGTAATTTTGATAAACATAAGTCTAATGATCGGAAAAACCAGCGAGACCAAACCCCATCATTAGCTCCTGCTACGCGGACAAATGAGGTCAAAACAACAAGCAAGATCAACATATTGAACCGACTCCTTATCGTGGTTGAAACTTTGGGTTGCAAGACTCGGACAAGTTCATGCTACACATGCGATCCCATTGAACTGGTAACCCCAGACACACGACCATGAAAGGCCAACCTGCAGTGATCTATGATATGGATGATTTCATGAATAAATTGGCTGTGGACTGTAAATATACCTTGATAGGCAAATTCAGTGCCACCATGCCTAAGGTGGAACTCATTCGGAAAAGCTTCATCTTGCAAACTCAGCTCAATTTGGGGGGGGGTCAATATATCTCACTATAATGCAAAACATGTGTTTATAGATTTGGAGAATGAGCTGGACTATAACACTGTATGGACACAACAGAGAATGACTATTGAAGGTAAACTGATGAGAATACAGCTGGACACCTAATTTTAGACACGAGGAGGAAACTCCTATAGTTCCTATATGGGTTCTGCTTTGCCGGGGCTTCATGGCATTGCTTCAAAGAATTCATCACACCTCTGCTTGATTACGTGGGAAAGGTGTTGTACTTAGACCACGACCTCTATTAAAAGAACTAGAGCTAGTATGGCCAAGGTGAAAGTCCAAGTTGATCTGACAAAGACAAGACCAAGAGATGTATGGATAGGATTGGATGATGAAGACCTCACAATAGGGAGATGGCAGGCCATTGAATATGAAAACATTCCCCCTTACTGTGTATATTGCGGACACCAAGGCCACATGATAGAAGATTGCAACTTCAAAGTAAGGGATGAAGAATTCAAGAAAAGGAAGGAGTGGAAGCAGACAAGGCAAACAAAACAAAGGGAACAAGCTGCGGCGGGAAAGGATATTACACAAACTAAAGCAAATGAGCAGGAAGAAAAGCATAAACACAACAACGATGAAGGGAACTATCAAGAACACAATATACAAAAGGAAGAAGGATGGCAAACACAAAAAGGAGAAACACCAAGCAGGTGGATGGACCACAAAAATCAATATGGAGACCTACCTCACCACAAAGCGGACAAGGAGCACCGGATAAACACAACTCAACAAATAGGTATTACTAATAACCATAATCAAAATGTTTTTACTAACTTACAAATGCAGGAGGAGCAAAAGGAGGACAGGAAGGACCTTTTAACACCGGAGGGACACCACACATGAAACACAAAGCAGAAGGGACAAAAATAAGACAAAATAGACTGACCGGACACAAAGGATGCAAGGATAACATGAAGAACTCGTATTGACTCAATGCTCCCCCACCCTGTAAACCCCAATATTGGTTCTATGGTTGTTACTTGTAATGATGAAAGAAGGAGGGATGGAGGGGATGTCGGAGAACCACACTAACTGCGGGAAGGGGTATCCAAAGGGGATTACGCCTCATGTTGCGCATGAGGGTATGGATAGTGACCACGATTCGACCTTAAAACCCTGCTACCACTAAAACTTCACGGACAAGTCAAGGAATCAACAAACTCGGCAACAAATTATAGCGAGATCTCAATCTCGGGTGAAGTAACCACAATAAGGGCTCTATGGCTAAAGACTTGGGATCCAAAGCTAGTACCGGCAAGCGGAAGGCACCCTAAAAGAAAGAACAAACCCGGCAAAAGAAGAGGATGCGGCCAAGAAAGCGAGAACATGCAGCGGGAGGTGTGCAACAAGGAGAACATGAAGAAAATGAGGAAGTGCGTAAGAAATTTATTATGGTTGATGATCAAAAGGGTATGGATATCACTCCTCTGTGCTCGATATATGACCCTATTCCCAAGACTCCACCGGACAAGGAACAGAGCAAGCATCAGCTGAATTCTATCCCATCATAGATGAGTATCCGTGATTAATTACGAAGATGAATTGGATGGGGATAATCAATCTTTCAAAGAAAAAGATGATGAAGAAGAAACTAGTGAAATGTTAATCAGAGCTTTCGGTCCCAATTATGACCGTGTCCTTGAAAATGAAATACAACAGTCACGCAGACAAGCGGGGCCTATCTCGAGGATCTCACCATCACGATTCCATTTCAAAACCAAGACATCAACATCACTGCGAGCGGACCAAACACTAGACTTTTACCTCCAAATCATCTCAATGATTAGTACAATTATTTGGAATGTGAGGGATTACTACTCAAGGAGCTTTGGAAAGGATCAAAACTCTCGGAAGCTTCATCATCTTTCTATTATGGCCATTCTAGAACCATTTTAGACGGTAATTTGATTCAATCATTTAAGCACCAAATGAATATGGAAAAGGCGTTGAGTAATGGTAATGGAAAGATTTGGCTATTTTGGAGCAAGGATATTGGTGTGTAGTCCTTGAAGAAGATGACCAGCAGATCACTTGTGAATTCTCTCACAATGAAATTCAGAACACTTCACCATTACTTTTGTGTATGCTAAGTGTAAGGACCAACTCGGAAGGCCCCTCAGGGACAGAATGCTTCATCATCTGCAGATAATAATAAAACACGGTGCTCGGTGGGAGACTTCAATGTTATTACCTCTATGGAGGAGAAGGCGAGGTGTTCCTCTGATATGAGGAAAAGTCTTGATTTCATTCTTTGTCATTGAAGCTGTGGATTGATAGATCTTGGTTTTGATGGACATAAATTTACTTGGTCTAACAAAGGGAATACATCATAGAATTTGGAAAAATTTGGATAGAGCCTTGGTCAATGATAAATGGTGGAAATGATGCCTCAAACTACCATCACTCACTTGCCTTCTAGGATCGGATCATTGTCCTTTGTTGATGGAAATGATTCCTAAAGAGGAGGAGCACATCAGTACTTCAAATTTCTAAAGTATTGGATGAACAACCCAACTTTATAGATCTTGTGAAATCATGTTGGGAAAGAAATGTAGAAGGAAAGCGTGTGGAGATTTCACCAAAAGCGAAAGGCTGTCCAACACCCTTAGTGTGTGGTCTAGAAGGGAACTTGGTGATATCTTCAGCAAAGTCAGGGATTATGAAGAAAAGGTGAGAACTGCTGAAGACAATTTTATTCAGGAACAGACAGAGGCCAACAGAACAATCTTACATGGGCTGAATGCAGAGTATATCAGGTTTCTCAAACTTGAGGATTCCATTTTAAAACAAAAAACACAGTTACAATGGTTCAAGGAAGGAGATGCTAATACCAAATATTTTCACTCCCTAATAAGGGGGAGAAGAAGAAGGCTGTTCATTCACAAACTTTTGACAGAGGATGGAGAATAGATACAGGGAGAGGAAACTATTGCCAAGGCTGCTTGTGACCACTTTCAGAAGGTGTTCACAGGGGACAATAAGACTATCAATGAAGGAGACCTGGATTGCATTCAAAGAAGGGTCACTCAGGAGCAAAACAACTGTCTAACCTCTATGCCCACTTTGGAGGAATTGAAAGAAGTAGTTTTTTCCATGAACCCTGACTCAACAGCTGGACCAGATGGGATGAATGGACATTTTTTTCAGAAGTGCTGGCATATTATTAAACAGGACCTTCTTGAAGTCATTCAAGCCTTCTTCTGTGGACAGGTGATACCCAAATATTTTTCCCACTCATGTATTGTTCTTCTTCCTAAAGTGAACAATCCCAACAAGTTGAAGGAATTTAGACCTATCAGCCTCAGCAACTTCATTAGTAAGATCATTTCCAAGCTATTGAGTTCCAGACTTGGTCCTATATTACCAGACTTAGTTTCTCTCAACCAATCTGGTTTTGTAAAGGGCAGGAATATTTCAGAAAACATCATGTTTGCACAGGAGATTATTCATCAAACCAAGAAACCTAACATTGGCAGTAATGTTATCATTAAACTTGACATGGCTAAGGCATATGATAGAGTTCACTGGCCCTACATATGTCTAGTGCTGAGAAGAATGGGTTTTGATGAAGTCTTTATTGATATGGTTTGGAGGACTATGACCAATAATTGGTATTCTATTATAGTCAATGGCAAGAGATATTGTTTCTTCAAATCTACCAGAGGACTCAAACAAGGAGACCCCCTCTCCCCTGCCCTATTTATTTTAGGTGCAGAGGTCCTATCCAGATCCCTTAACAGGCTGCATAACAACCCAGATTACCATGGTTTCTTCATGGAAAAGAGAGGTCCTCAAGTTAATCATCTAAGCTTTGCAGATGACATTATCATATTCACCTCAGGTAGACAGAAAACACTACAACTCATCATGCAGACTCTGAGTTCCTATGAAAACATTTCAGGACAATTAGTGAACAAGGAGAAAAGTCATTTCATGATTCATTCTAATACTTTCAATAGTACTAAGGAAAGAATCATAAGAGTGACAGGTTTTAAACACAAGGAAGGAGTCATTACTTATCTAGGCTGCCCTTTATTTGTTGGCAGGCCTAGAATTATATATTTTTCAGACCTCATCAACAAGGTGGTCAACAAGATTACATGTTGGCATACCAAAATTCTTAGCTATGGGGGTAGGGTAATTTTAATCAGACATGTTCTACAATCTTTGCCTATTCACCTGCTGTCTGCAATTACCCCCCCTGTTACTATCCTCAAACAAATCCAAGGAATGATAGCAGATTTTTTTTGGGGTTGGAGGAATGACAGGAAGAAATACCATTGGGCCTCATGGAAAAACCTAAGTTATCCTCTAGATGAAGGAGGCATAGGTGTGAGGAACTTAAAGGATGTTTGCAGGGCCTTTAAATACAAACAGTGGTGGATCTTCAAAGCAAGAAAAACACTCTGGGGGGACTTTCTCAGGGCTAAATATTGTCAAAGATCTAATCCCATAAGTAAGAAATGGGATACGGGGCGATCTATTGCACAGGCGGTGAAGCATAACAAAAAGCAAGCTGAGGAACACATCCAATGGAGAATCAACTCTGGTAGCTGCAATTTCTGGTGGGATAATTGGCTTGGTGTTGGACCTCTTTCTAGATTTACTAATGATAGCAAGAGGTTCAATAATACTAAGGTTGCAGAATTCTTAAGGAATGGACAATGGAATTATGACAAGCTGAGACAACAGGCTCCTCCATGCCACCTAGCCGACAGCCTTGCAACAGACCTTCATTACCAGCAGGACACACCTGACCAAGCCATCTGGAATCTGAACAATGATGGACACTTTACTTGCTCATCTGCTTGGAATGTTATAAGAGATAAGAGAGGAACAAATCTAAGTTTAATTCCTTTATTTGGCATAAGAACATTCCTTTTAAAGCTTCCTTTCTTTTGTGGAGAGCCTTAAGAGGTAAACTCCCAACTAATGAAAAACTAACTAAGTTTGGCAATGAGCCAGCAAAGTGTTTTTGTTGTAATAGGTCTGGAATGGATACTATAGAACATATCTTCAACAATGGACATTTTGCTACCTATTATGGAAAAGCTATTCTGAAACTGCAGGCATCACCACAGATCACAGCTCACTGCATCAATTGATCAGGCAATGGTGGTCAACTAAACCAAAAAATGAAGCTCATAGGCTATTGATACAAGCTACACCAATCTTCATCTGTTGGAATCTATGGAAAAACAGATGTGCGAGCAAGTATGGAGGCAAACAGTCCAATATGAGTAGAGTTAAATACTCCATATACAAGGATAACTACAAACTAATGAACACAGTATTCCCTCATATCAGATGGCCATCTAACTGGAAGGACCTCATAGCAATGGGGGAAAACTGTATTCATGACACTAAAGTGACCTTGGTTATGTGGAGAAGGCCACCAAAAGATTGGGTAAAGCTCAACACTGACGGCAGTGCACTAGACAATCCTGGAAAGCTAGGTGCTGGAGGTATCATCCGAGACCACAGGGGAGAAATAATATTAGCCTTCTCCACACCAATGGGAGAAGGAACTAATAATCAAGCTGAAATTGAAGCGGCTATATTTGGCATGACTTGGCTCCTCCAACTAGGCTACAAGAATGTCTATTTGGAAGTGGATTCGCAGATACTAGTTGACTGGATCATGGCAAAAACTAAACCACTTTGGAGTGTTAACACACAGGTACAGCAGATGAAGGCACTTATAGGGCAGACAAGCAACTTTAGATGCAAACATACATACAGAGAAGCCAACTCAGTGGCTGATTCTTTAGCAAAACAAAGTCACAAAATTATGAGCCCCAGCATATATAGCAATAGTCAACAACTGCCCAAGGAAGCACGAGCTCACTATCAACTAGACATGATGGAAATGGAAAATTTCAGGAGAAGGAAAATCAAAAGAATCAAAGAACCACCATGATGAAGACCCTCCTCAACATAGTTATAATTTTCGGTTATAGCTTAGTTTCTTGTTTTCTTTCCAATATTGTAAGGGGAGAGTCTCCCTTGTTTATGTTTCCTAGATTCTCTGTATCGAGGGGAGTCCCCTCGCATAGGTACATAGTCTCTAGGTTTCCCGTTATAGTATGGGGATAAGTTGACTTTCCTCAATAGGAAGGTAGACTTATGAACCACCTTAGGATTGGAGGTCAGGTTTATGCCCCCCTCCTTGTACCTTTTATTTTATATTTATGCTAAGGCCTGGGGGTGTTGCTAAGCCCCTGACCCCCTCAAGGGTCGTTCAAATAAAAAAAAAAAAAAAACCCTAACCCTAAACCCTAAGTCTTAAACCCAACATCATAAACTAGCTAAACCCAAAATCCTAAACCCTAAATACTAAACCCTAAGCCTAAACCCTAAATCCTAAACCATAAACCCTAAAACTAAACCCTAAACCATAAACCGTAAACACTAAATACTAAAACCTAAAACCTAAACCCTAAACCCTAAACACAAATTCCTAAACCTAAACCTTAAACTCTTAACCCAAATCCAGAACTGTAAAAACCAAATACATAAGTTGTATACTCTAAACCCTAAACCCTAAACCCTAAACCATAATCCAAAAATCATAAATAAAGCCTATACCCTACACCCTAAACCCTATACCTTATACCCTAAACCCTAAACCCTAAACTCTAAACCATAAAACCTAATCGTAAACCCAATACCCTAAACTCTAAGCTAGAAACCCTAAACCCTAAACCCAAAATGCTAAATCCTAAACCCTAAACCCAAAATCTTAAACCCTTAACCCAAATCCAAAATTGTAAAAACCTAATACATAAATTGTAAACTCTAAACCCTAAACCCTAAACCCTAAACCCAAAATCATAAACCCAAAATTCTAAACCATAAACCCATAACCCTAAACCCTATACCCTATACCTTAAACCCTAAACACTAAATTCTAAACCATAAACCCTAATCGTAAACCTGATACCCTAAACCCTAAGCCACAAACACATAAACCTAAACCTTAAACCTAAAATTATAAACCATAAACCCTAAACCGTTAACCCAAAATCATAAACCCTAAATCCTAAATCATAAACCCTGAACCCTAAACGATAAAAGCTAAATCATAAACCCTAAACCATATACCCTAAATCAAAACCCTAAACCCAAAACCCTAAACCCTAAATCCTTAACCCTAAACTCTAAACCCTAATACTAAACCCTAAACCCTGAACCCCAAATCCTAATCCCTAAACTATAAACCAAATTCCTAAACTCTAAACCCTCAACCCTAAACACTAAACCTTAAAACCAAAATCATAAACCCTAACACTTAAACCCTAACCCTAAACCCTAAATAATAAACCCAAAACCCTAATCCTAAACCCTAAGTCTTAAACCCAAAATCATAAACTAGCTAAACCCAAAACACTAAACCCTAAATACTAAACCCTAAACCTAAACACCAAACCCTAAACCATAAACCCTAAACCTAAACCCTAAACCATAAACCGTAAACACTAAATACTAAAACCTAAAACCTAAACCCTAAACCCTAAACACAAATTCCTAAACCATAAATCGTAAACACTGAATACTAAAACCTAAAACCTAAACACTAAACCCTAAACACAAATTCCTAAACCTAAACCACAAACTCTTAACCCAAATCCAGAACTGTAAAAACCTAATACATAAGTTGTATACTCTAAACCCTAAACCCTAAACCCTAAACTCTAAACCTTAAACCCAAACTCATAAATAAACCTATACCCTACACCCAAAACCCTAAACCTTATACCCTAAACCCTAAATTCTAAACCATAAACCCTAATCGTAAACCCAATACCCTAAACCCTAAGCTAGAAACCCTAAACCCTAAACCCAAAATGCTAAATCCTAAACCCTAAACCCTAAATCTTAAACCCTTAACCCAAATCCAAAATTGTAAAAACCTAATACATAAATTGTAAACTCTAAACCCTAAACCCTAAACCCTAAACCCTAAGCTAGAAACCCTAAACCCCAAACTCAAAGTGCTATATCCAAAACCCTAAACCCTAAACCCTAAGCCCTAAACCCTAAATACTAAACACTAAATCCTAAACCTTAAACCCTTAACCCAAATCCAAAGCTATAGAAACCTAATACATAAACTGTAAACTCTAAACCCTAAACACTAAACCCTAAACCCTAAATGCTAAACCATAAACCCATAACCCTAAACCCTAAACCCTAAACCGTACACCCTAAACCCTAAACACTAAATTTTAAACCATAAACCCTAACCGTAGACTTGATACCCTAAACCCTAAGCCATAAACCCTAAACCCTAAACCCAAAATGCTAAATCATACAGCCTAAATCCTATACCCTAAACCTAAACCCAAAACCCAAAACCCTAAAATCTAAACCCTAAACCCTAATCCTAAACCCAAAACCCTGAACCCTAAATCCTAATCCCTAAATTGTAAACCGAATTCCAAAGCCCTCAACCCTAAAACTTAAACCCAAAGTCATAAACCCTAACCCCAAAACCATAAATCCTAAACCCTAAACCCTAAACCCTAAACCTTAAACCATAAATCCTAAACCCTATACCCTAAATCTAAACCCTCAACCCAAAACCCTAAACCTTAAACCCTAAACTCTAAACTCTAAACCCTAATCCTAAACCCTAAACCCTGAACCCCTAATCCTATTCCATAAATCATAAACAAAAGTCTTAAACTCTAAACCCTAAACCCTAAACCTTAAACCCAAAATCATAAAGCCTAACCCTTGAACCCTAATCCTAAACCCTAAACCCTAAAACCAAAACCCAAAACCCTAACCCTAAACCCTCAACCTTAAACACAAAATCATAAAGCATAAACCCTAAACCCTAAACTCTAAACCCTAAATATTAAACCCTAAACCTAAAACCAAAACCCTATACTCTAAACCCTAACCCTAAAACCTAAACCATAAACCGTTAACCGTAAACCCTAAACCATAAACCCTAAACCCTTAACCTAAATCCAAAGCTGTAAAAACCAAATACATAAATTGTAAACTCTAAACCCTAAACCCTAAACCCTAAATCTTAAACCGATCGCCATTCATTTTCTCCAATTTTTTCTCTCTCTAAAAATTCTCTCTAAAATTCGCTCTCAAAAATAACCTACACAGCTGCCCGCCGGAATGGCTGCAGAGCCGCCGGGAAATGAGCGTCGGCCGCCGGACCAGGCTCTGTCGATGCGGAACTCCAGCGCCTATAAACCCCAGATGGACGCTTCACCTGAATCATCAGTTGATTCCTCGAAATTGCAATGCACCGAGGCGATCCATGTCGCGATTTTGGAGGCGGAATTAGACTGGGCTCGGAAGATCATTTCCCTTGAACAATATGGAATGATTCAAGTTAATTCGATGGGGAATCATGTATCTACATCTAAGGATCTATCATCAGGCAAAAAATCAAACGATTCCATCTCACAAATCGAAAGATCCACAAAGTTGAAGTCTGGAGAAATCGCCTTGAAGTCGCCTGAGATGCGCCTTCAATTTCGATCAGCTTCCGGCGAAGGAAATGGAACTTCTACCACTGGAGAATCATCTCCAGGTCAAGGAGCTCATTCTACAGCGTTGGTGAACAATTTTGACGGTGAAATTTCCGGTGGCTGTAAATCCGACCAAGTCACCGGAGTTCCGGCCAACTACAACGAGAGTTTGTTACATCACCAGGCTCTTTGTGATGAGGATAATCATCCTAAGGTAAGAGAATCCATAACTCAACAACAAACTAATGCTATCTCGTCTTCTAATCTGCAGGGTCAAGTCGCAATAAGGGAAGATGATCACAAGTACGAAGAAACTGAAATAGTTAGAATAACAACGAGGCAGAATTACGCAAGTACTCAGGACAAGGAACAAAATTCTAACCACAAGAATGAATCAAGGCCACAAGAATTAGAAGTGGTGAACACTAAAGAGACTATGGAGACAACTTTGCAAAAGGAAAGGCAAGAGGATCATAACACTTCTCCGAACCTGGAGTGCACCAATATGCAGAAGGGGGCTGAGGAAACCACAGAAAGATCGAATGGAAAACACTATGTTACAGGGGATAAGGGCGTATGGAAGGTTAAAGAAAAAACTCACAGCCAAGGCACACAAGGAGGAGTGAAGCCAATGCACAACAATGACAAAGAAGGTACATGTAAATCAGTTTATTTTACTTCTGCTGGTCCTGATTCTGGGAATCCTATCAATAGCCATGCTCCTAGTGACCATAATGAACAAGGAAAAAATGATCTGCACGTTTTGAGTATGCAAGTTGATAGTTTGACGAGGAGTGATCAAAAGCTGAAAACTACTCAACATGGTCATGCTATGGAACCCAAGATCCCTCCCCCCATCAAAGTGTCCTCTAATTTTGATAGTTATCGACCTAATCACCAAAGGAATAACGGGGCGGTCGGACAACACCAAAACAAATTCCTGCAAATAACCCCTATATGAATCATCAATAACCAAATCCACGATCCTGCTCCCCCCTCACTCACCCAATCCTTAGCCACTAGATTGAGAGCCAACCAAACTAAAAATGCCACTCCCATTGACATCTCATCCCCTATCATTTCCACTAGGCAAGGTTATCCTTCCATAACTTTCCATGAGGAGGACTTCATGCAAAAGATGCCGGGGAGATGCAAATTTACTCTTGTTGGAAAGTTTACTAATGCCATGCCCAAAATGGAGATCATTAGGAAAAGTTTCATTGCTCAAACGCAACTCGTTGGAGGAGTCAAAATTGCTCACTTCAACTCCGGGCATATCTATATTGATCTGGACAATGAGGTGACCACATTCTGTTTGGACTAAGCAAAAGATGCACATTCTTGGCCACCCTATGAAACTCAGTGTGGACTCCTACCTTTAAACTTTGAGAAACTCCTATTGTGCCCATCTGGATCACCTTCTGGCGCCTTGGCATTGTTATTACATGGACATCCTCACCCCTCTGCTATCCCTATTGGTAAGGCTCGTATTTGGATTACGTAACTATGCAAAAAACAAGGGAAGTGTTGCCAAAGTGAGAGTACAAATTGACATCACCAAAGAAAGACCCCAACATGTGTGGTTGGGTTTTGAGAGAAAGATCCTACTCTAGGTAAATGGCAAATTATTGAATTCGAGGATGTACCTTCCTATTGTCTTTCTTTGTAAGCACCGAGGACACTCCCAAGGAGAATGCCTGTGAAGGAAAGAGATGAGGAAATTAAAAAAGGAAGGAATTGGAGGTCAATAAGAAAGCACAGGATAAGCGGTGGATCAAACTCCTATGGGAAATCACCGAATGACAAAATCGGAGAAAAAACTCAATCAAACAGGCATACTTTTGTAGAAGGACCAGCAGCAAAGATATTTCTCACAAGGAGGAGCAATGGCAAATTCACACTAGGAAAAAAACAATAAAAACCATCAATGAAGCAAGACCAAGGTAAGATTCAAATCTCACGGGAGCGGGTACCACAAGTGCGATCTCGTGAGACATTTTACCTCTGGACCAACAGGCTAGGCGACAAGCGTGTATGACTCCTAAACCTCTGTGGTGACTTTGAGGAATCTGGTGATCGATTCCTAATCCCCATCCCCTGTAATTGTTGAGGATGATGCACATCCAGCCCCACTATTCCCCCTTGTTTGTGTTCTTTGAGAATCTTTGTTGGAGGGAGGATGGAATGGAAGGAGAAGCAGACTAACTTGCGGGAAGGGAACCTAGGGAAGGGGAATTGTCTAATACCTTGTAGGAAGACCCACTTGGTGACTCTATCAAGGACCTTCAAAACTCTGCTACCACTAAAAATCTTTGAACAACAACACAAGAACAAGCACATCAGTTATAAAGGAAGCAAGTCATCAGTTAATACAGATATGGTTGGGGAGAATCAACCCAAAGGCTCTATGGCAAAAAATATGGGAACAAAGCTAGCTCCGAACAAGCGAAGAACCCCAAGAGCAAGAACAAACCTAGCAAGAAGAAGAGAAGCTACCAAGAGAAAGCGGTGCACAATCTCAACAAGAACAACATTATGAGGAGAACGGTCGGAGGAGCCAAATTCCTGCACTAAGTTCATTATGGTGGAACAAGTTATGGATGTAATTCCTCTTAAAGCTCGATCTGATTACTCACGGAAAACCACTAGATCACACTAAGGTGGTGTAAGAGATGAATATGAGGTGGAAATTTGAGAGGATGAAATTGAGGAAGAAATCCCCGAGTATCGAGGATGATGATGATGAGACCAGTGCACTTTTGATCAAAGCCTTGGCCCAATAATGATCCGGTGGACAAGGAGCTACAGTTACCAACAAAGCAGGATTATCTCCGGAGGCATACATTTGGAAAAACTTCCTCTCGGAAATCTCCACCTATTCACTGTGTTGCGGGAAGACCCAACACCAGTTGTTCACCTCTAAATCATCTCAATAATTAGTACAATCATATGGAATGCTAGGGGATCAACACTCAAGGTGTTCTTGAAAGACTCAAAACCTCAAAATATTCATTATGTGTCTATGATTGCAATTTTGGAACCTTTCTCGGACAACACTCATATAAACAAGATTAAAAGTATGCTAACCATGGATCAAGCGATGAATTCCAATGGAAAAATTTGGTTGTTGGAACAATGAGATTACACTGTAAAGTGATAGAAAGCGATGAACAGCAGATCACTTGTGAACTCATTCATACAGAGGCATCTAAAAGATATTTCAAGACTTTTGTATATGCTAAATCAGAGACTATCTCGAAACCCCTGCGGGACAGACTTCTTTATTTTGCGGATAACATCGATAATACTCCTTGGTGTCTTGTTGGTGATTTTAATGTCATAACAAATGTTGAGGAAAAGGTAGGAGGCAACACTTATAACATTAGAAAAAGTCTTGAGTTCATTGGAGTTATTGAAGCTTGTGGACTTATAGACTTGGGGTTTAATGGACCCAGATTCACTTGGTCTAACCAAAGAGGCATCAATTTGAATATGGAAAAGATGGACAGAGCTATGGTCAATGATACATGGCTGCAAAATATGCCTCACACCACTATTACCCATCTCCCTTACGTAGGTTGGATCATTGCCCACTCCTTATGGAAATGAATTCAAGGCGGACAATCACATTAAGTATTTGATTCCTTAATTGTTGGGTGACCAAACTTCTTTTGAAGAAACTATAGAAGAGTCTTTGGAACAGGCCTATAGAGGGTAATCCTATGTGGATCTTTCACGAGAAAATGAAGAGGCGGCCTCTACTCGATGCTTGGTCTAAAATGCAGTTTGGTGATATCTATGCAAAGGTTAAGGAGTTTGAGGAAAGGGTCGAGTTGCGAAAGCACTTTTATTCACACCAACACAGAGGAACATAATCGCACCTCATAGCATTAATGCAGAATATATCAGTTATGAAGTGGAAGATTCTATTCTCGGACAAAAAACTCAATTACAATGGTTCAAAGAAGAGGGCAGCAACTCCAGTACTTTCATGCATTGATTAGGGGCGAAGGAGGAGGTTGTTCCTACACAAGATACACTGATAAGGATGAATGGATACAGGTGATGAGCCTATTGCAGAGCGACTGTGAGCATTTCGAACATCTTCACAGTGATGAAGAACCTATTGATGAAATTCCTATGAATTGCATCCCTAGAATGGTTTTGCGGGAACATAATGACAAGTGAAGGAGTTGCCCACCATGGAGGAGCTTAAGGAGGTTGTCTTTTCTATGAACCTCACTCACCGTAGGACTGATGGCATGAATGGTTTTTCTTCCGTAAATCTTTGGAATATTATCAACACAGTTGTTAGCGATCACTCATGCTTTTTTCATGGGCGAGACTTCCCAAATATTTCTCACATGCTTGCCTAGTTCTCCTTCCTAAAGTAAAGAATCCTAACAGATTATACGAATTCGGACCTATCACCGAGTAACTTTACTAACAAGGTTATTTCTAAGCTCCTATGTCTCAGACTAGCTCCTATTCTTCCTAGCCTTGTGTCTCTCAATCAGTCAGGCTTTGTAAAGGGTAGGAGCATAACTAAAAACATTATGTTAGCTCAAGAAATTATCCATCAAATAAGAAAACCTAACATTGGTAGCAATGTTGTAATCAAACTTGATATGGCAAAGGCTTATGATAGGGTCTCTTGGTCTTACAATTGCATAGTGCTCGAGAAAGATGGGGTTTGATGAAGTTTTTATAGACATGGTTTGGAGAATTATGGCAAACAAGCGTACTCTATCATTATTAATGGCAAGAGACATGGTTTCTTTCACTCTACTAGGGCCTTAAACAAGGAGACCCCTATCTCCAAATCACTATTTATTTTAGGTGCGGAGATGCTGTCGAATCCTTGAATAACCTGCAGAGAATCCTTTATACCATGGTTTCTACATGGAACAAAGGGTCCTCAAATCAACCATCTCAGCTTTCGATGATGTTATCATATTACATCCGTAGGAAGCACTCTTTGAAGCTTATTATGCAAACCCTGTCCACTTATGAAAGGTCTGCGGCTTATCAACAAGAGTAAAAGTCACTTTATGGTGCACTCCAATGCCTTGAACTACTTGCGGCGAGGATCGGAAAGGTAAGCGGCTTTCATAAGAAAGAGGCTCCATCACCTACCTTGGCTGCCCCATAACTCTTTGGAAGACAAAAGATTATACACTTCTCTGATCTCATCAACAAAATTGTGAATGAATAAGCTGGATGGCAATCTAAAATTCTAAGTTATGGGGCAAGGCTACCTTGATAAAACATGTCCCCACCCATGCCAATTCATATACTATCTGCTGCTTCCCCACCTTCAACCATCCTTAAGCAAATCCAAGGCATCATGGCTGATTTTTTCTGGGGATGGAGGAATGACAAGAAAAAATACCATTGGTCCTCTTGGAAAAATTTAAGTTTTCCCTTTGAGGAAGGGGGAATTGGTGTTAGACTTATGAATGATGTGTGTCAAGCCTTCCAATTCAAACAATGGTGGACTTTTAGATCTAAGCAAACTTTATGGGAGACTTCCGAGATCCAAGTATTGCCAAAGATCTAATCCTATCAGCAAAATGGGATACTGGTGAATCCCAAAATTGGAGCGATGATAAGGAATGCAGACGAGCGAGAAACACATCCGGTGGAAAGTTAATAGAGGATTGCTCCTTTTGGTGGGATAAGCGGCTGGAGAAGGTCCGTTGGCTTACTATACCACGAAGCAACGGGTTCAACAATGAAAGGGTAGCGATTTTATGGAAGATGGTCGGTGGAACATGAGTAAGGTGATCCAGCTTGCCCCTCCAGCTCCACAACATTTTGTCTACCTGCATCCATTTCTGGCGAGGCCAACGGACCAAGCGGTGTGGAATCTCAATAACAGTGGATGCATTTTCCATTTCTTCAACATGGAATAGCATCGGGGAAAAAAGGAGAAATCACAAATCAATATCCACACTTGGAAGAAGCACATCCCCTTCAAGTGCTCTTTCTTGCGTGGAGGGCAATCAGAGAAGCGCCTACCAATGAAAAACTTTCAAGTTTTGGAATTGGACCAAGGAAGCTGCTATTATTGTCAATCTCCGGAAATGATACCATTGACCATATCTTCAACACTGGAAGCTTTGCAAAGAAAGTCCGGAAATACTTTGCCAACTCTTTAGGAATGCAAGCGATTATCTGCCACTTAGAAGCATGATCATGAGGTGGTGGAGAAGTACTCACTACAATGAAGCACATCAACTTATTCTTCAAGCCATTCCAATCTTTATTTGTTGGAACTTGTGGAAAAAGCAGAGTGCACAAAATATGGTGGCAAGCAGTCTAGCATGGTAGAGTGAAATATCCGTGATGCTAGATAGCTTCAAATTGTTGCGGTGTGTTCCCTACATTCCTGGCCATCTGGATGGAACAAATTATGCACACTCATTGAGAAGTGCATACGGAGATAAAATCACTCCTGCCCTGTGGTATAAACCCCGGACAAGCCGGGTCAAGCTCAACAACGATGGGAGTACTTTGAATAACCGAGAAGCATGGGAGCCGGAGGCATTCTCGAAATAACATGGGAGAGATTATCTTTGCATTTTCAGCTCCATTGGGACTAGGAACTAATAATCATCTGAAGTAGAAGCTGCCAACTTTGAGTCGGCACAGTGCGTGTAATTAAAATATAACGGTAATACTTGAAGTCGACTTCGCAACTTCGGTGGATCGTTCAGAACAAAGCAATGATACCTTGGACCATATCATGCCAAATCTGAAGCTCCATCAAGCGCCACGCAATTCACCCATTTCGGATGCATTCATACGATTAGAGGAAACTCAGTAGCGATTCTTTATCCAAGTATAGCCATCAAATATCCAATCCACGGTATTTTTCAACATCACACGGCTCCCAAGTTGGCGGCCTTCTTCCAATGGACCTAGCGGTATGGCAAGCTTCAGACGAAGAAAGCTGAAAAGAATTAAAGAACCACCCTGAATTCCATCATTATTATTGAGGACCTAGGAAGGAGCACGAACTCCTCTAGGTCTTTCACTAATGATCCCCCTGTCATCACCTTCCTTGACCTTCCCTTTGTTAGGATAGATTTTAGGGTCTTTCTTAATTGTAAGGGGAGAGTCTCCCTCATTTATGTTTTCCTATAGTCATTGTATCGGGAGGAGTCCTCTCATATAGCTGCTTAGATAATAGGTCCTTTTCCTTTTTTGGAGAAGAATTGGAGAACCAACTAGCATTGCCTAGTAGGCTACCAGTTCTAACTCCACCCTTTGGGAGGTAAGGTTTATGTCCCCCTCCTTGTACCTTTTTGCTTTATAAATGCTAAGGCCTGGGGGTGTAGCTAAGCCCCTGACCCCTCCAAGGGTCGTTCAAATAAAAAAAAATATGTTAAACCCAAAATCATAAACCCTAAACCCTAAACACTAAACATTAAACCCTAAATACTAAACCCAAAACCTAAAACCAAAACCCTATACCCTCAACCCAAAACCCTAAACCATAAACCGTAAACCCTAAACCCTATGCCCGAAAACCTAAACCGTACACCCTAAACCCTAAACCCTATATTCTAAACCATAAGCCCCATATTCTAAACCATAAACCCTAGTCATAAACCCAATACCGTAAACCCTAAGCCACAATCCCTAAATCCTAAACCTAAACTACTAAATCCTAAACCCTAAACCCTATACCCTATACCCTAAACCTAAACCCTAAACCTAGAACTCTAAACCCAAAACCCTAACCCTAAACCCTAAACCTTCAACCCAAAATCATAAACCCTAAATGCTAAACAATAAACCCTAAACCCTAAACCTTATACCCTAAACCCAAAACCCTAAACCCTAAACCCTAAACACTAAATTCTAAACCATAAACCCTAACTGTAAACCCGATACTGTACACCCTAAGCCATAAACCCAAAACCCTAAACCCAAAATGCTAAATCCTACAGTCTAAAACCTATATCCTAAACCTAAACCCTAAACCCAAAACCTTAAACCCTAAACCCTAAATTCGAATTCTAAACCCTAAACCCTAAACCCGAATCCTAAACCCAAAACCCTAACGTGAAATCCAAAACCCTAAACCCTAAACTTTAAACCCAAAATTAAAAACCCTAAACCCTAAACCTGAATTCCCAAAATCATAAACCCTAAATCATACACCCTAAACCCTAAAACATAAACCTTAAACCATAAACCCTAAACCATATACCCTAAATCAAAATCCTAAACCCAAAACCCTAAAACCTAAATCCTTAACCCTAAACTCTAAACCCTAATCCTAAATCCTTAACCCTAAACCCCAAATCCAAAACCCTAAACCTTAAACAAAATTCCTAAACTCTAAACCCTATACCCTAAACCTAAAACCCAAAATGATAAACTTTAACCCTTGAACCCTAACCCTAAAACCAAAACCATAACCCTAAACCCTAACATTTAAACCCAAAATCATAAACCCTAAACCCTAAACCAAAACCCTAAATAAACACTAAACCCTAAACCTAAACCCTAAACCCTAAACCCTAAACCCTAAACCTTAAACCATAAACCTTGAACCCTAAACCATAAACCTTAAACCATAAACCCTAAATCATATACCCTAAATCTAAACCCTAAGCCTAAAACCCTAAATCCTAAACCCAAAACTCTAAACCCTAATCCAAAACCCAAAACCCTGAACCCCAAATCCTAATCCCTAAACTGTAAACCAAATTCCTAAACTCTAAACCCTAAACCTTAAACACTAAACCTTAAACACTAAACCTTAAACCCAAAATCATAAACCCTAACCCTTGAACCCTAACCCTAAATCCTAAATCCTAAACCATAAACCCAAAACCCTAACCCTAAACTGTAAGCCTTAAACCCAAAATCATAAACCCTAAACCGTAATCCTTAAACCCTAAAAATTAAACCCTAAGCCTAAACCCTAAGACCTAAACCATAAACCCTAAACCTAAACCCTAAACCATAAATCGTAAAGACTAAACACTAAAACCTAAAACCTAAACCCTAAACACAAACACCTAAACCTAAACCTTAAACCGAAAATTATAAACCATAAACCGTAAACCGTAAACCCAAAATCATAAACCCTAAACCCTAAATCATAAGCCCTGAACCCTAAACCATAAACGCTAAATCATAAACCCTAAACCATATACCCGAAATTAAAACCCTAAAACCAAAATCCTAAACCGTAAATCCTTAACCCTAAACTCTAAACCCTAATCCTAAACCCTAAACCCTGAACCCCAAAACCTAATCCCTAAACCTTAAACAAAATTCCTTAACTCTAAACCCTAAACCCTAAACCCTAAACCTTAAACTCAAAATCATAAACCTTAACCCTTGAACCCTAACCCTAAACCAAAAACCCTAACCCTAAACCCTAAACCATAAACCCAAATTCATAAACTCTAAACCTTAAACCCAAGCCCTAAACACTAAATACTAAGCCTTAAACCTAAACCCTAAACCTAAACCCTAAACCATAAACCCTAAACCTTAATCCATAAACCCTAAACCCTATACGATAAATCTAAATCCTAAACCCAAAACCCTAAACCCTAAACCCAAAATGCTAAATCCTAAACCCTAAACCTTGAACCCTAAACCATAAACCTTAAACCATAAACCCTAAACCCTATACCCTCAATCTAAACCCTAAACCCTAAACCCTAAACTCTAAACCCTAATCGAAAACCCTAAACCCTGAACCCCAAATCCAAATCCCTAAACTGTAAACCAAATTCCTAAACTCTAAACCCTAAAGCCTAAACACTAAACCCTAAACCATAAACCGTAAACCATATATATTAAACCCTAAACCCTAAACCCTAAACCCTATACCTTAAACCTAAACCCAAAACCATAAATCGTAAAACCTAAATACTAAACCCTAAACCCTAAACCCTTAACCCAAATCCAAAATTGCAAAAACCTAATACATAAATTGTAAACTCTAAACCCTAAACCCTAAACCCTAAACCTTAAACCCAAAATCATAAACCCTAAATGCTAAACCTTAAATCCCAAACACTAAACCCTATGCCCTAAACCCTAAATCGTACACCCCAAATCCTAAACCCTAAATTCTAAACCATAAATCCTCAATCCTATACCCTAAATCTAAACCCTAAACCCAAAACCCTAAACCTTAAACCCTAAACCCTAAACTCTAAACCCTAATACTAAAACCTGAACCCTGAACCCCAAATCCAAATCCATAAACTATAAACAAAATTCTTAAACTCTAAACCCTAAACCCTAAACCATAAACCCAAAATCATAAAGCCTAACGCTTGAACCCTAACCCTAAACCCTAAACCCTAAACCCAAAACCCTAAACCTAAACCCTAAACCTAAAACCCAAAATCATAAACCCTAAACCCTAAACCCTAAACTCTAAACCCTAAATACTAAACCCTAAACCCTAAACCCTAAACCCTAAACCCTTAACCCAAATCCAAAATTGTAAAAACCTAATACATAAACTGTAAACACTAAACCCTAAACCCTAAACCTTAAACCCAAAATCATAAACCCTAAATGCAAAGCCTTAAACACCAAGCCCTAAACCCTATGCCCTAAACCCTAAACCATACACCCTAAACCCAAAACCCTAAATTCTAAACCATAAAACCTAGTCATAAACCCAATACCGTAAGCCCTAAGCCACAAACCCTAAATGTTAAACATAAAATGCTAAATCCTAAACCCTTAACCTTATACCCTATACCCTAAACCTAAATGCTAAACCCAAAACTCTAAACCCTAAACCCTAAACCCAAAACCCTAACCCTAAACCCTAAACCTTAAACCCAAAATCATAAACTCTAAATGCTAAACCATAAACACTAAACCCAAAACCTTATACCCTAAACCCTCAAGACTAAATTCTAAATCACAAACCCTAACTGTAAACCCAATACCCTAAACCCTAAGCCATAAACCCTAAACCCTAAACCCAAAATGTTAAATCCTACATCCTAAACCCTATACCCTAACCCTAAACCCAAAACCCAAAACCCTAAACCCTAAACCCTAAACCTAAACCCAAAACCATGATCGTGAAATCCAAAACCCTAAACCCTAAACCTTAAACCCAAAATTATAAACCCTAAACCCTAAACCTTAAACCCAAAATCATAAACCCTAAACCCTAAATCATAAACCCTGAACCCTAAACCATAAACCTTAAACCATAAACCCTAAACCATATACCCTAAATCAAAATCCTAAACCGAAAACCCTAAACCCTAAATCCTTAACCCTAAACTCTAAACCCTAATCCTTAACCCTAAACCCTGAACCCCAAATCCTAATCCCTCAACCTTCAACAAAATTCCTAAACTCTAAACGCTAAACCCTAAACCTTAAACCCAAAATCATAAACCTTAACCCTTGAACCCTAACCCTAAACCCAAAAGCCTAACCTAAAACTCTAAACCTTAAACCCAAAATTGTAAACCCTAAACCCTAAACCCATACCCTAAACCATAAACCATAAACCCTAATCGTAAACCCAATACCCTAAACCCTAGGCTAGAAACCCTAAATCCTAAACCCAAAATGCTAAATCCTAAACCCTAAACCTTAAACACTAAACCCTAAACCCTAAAACTTAAACCCATAACCCAAATCCAAAACTGTAAAATCCTAATACATAAATTGTAAACTCTAAACCATAAACCCTAAACCATAAGCCCAAAATCATAAACCCATAACCCAAAACCCTATACCCTATACCCTTAACCCTAAACTTTAAACCCAAAATCATAAATAAAACCTATACCCTATATCCTAAACCCTAAACCTTATACCCTAAACCCTAAACTCGAAATTCTAAACCATAAACCCTAATCGTAAACCCAATACCCTAAACCCTGAGCTAGAAACCCTAAACCCTAAACCCAAAATGCTGAATCCTAAACCCTAAACCCTAAACACTAAACCCTAAACCATAAACCCAAAATCATAAACCCTAAATGCTAAACCATAAACCCATAACACTAAACCCTATACCCTGTACCCTAAACACTAAACCCTAAACCCTAAGCACTAAATTCTAAACCATAAACCCTAACCGTAAACCTAATACACTAAACCCTAAGCCATAAACCCTAAACCTTAAACCCTAAATGCTGAATCCTACAGCCTAAACCCTATACCCTAAACCTAAACCCTAAACCCAAAACCCAAAAACCTAAACCCCCTGAGAGGAAACCAATCAACAGAATAACTCAAACAGTGAAGGACATAAACATGTACAAGGCTCTATGGCAAAAGATATGGGAAACAAAGCAAGCTCCAGCAAACAAGTGGATACTCCCAAAAGTAAAAACAAACCAAGCAAGAAAAAAAGGGAAGCAATCAAGAAGAAACAGGCAGAACAAATCAGGCAAGAACAAAACGATCAAATACCCGGGCGTGGAACCCCTTGTAAAGACTTCATCATGGTCGATCAAGTTATGGATGTAGTGCCTCTTAAAGCTCGAGATAATACCCTACCCCGAAAACCCCGATCGTATAAAGTTACCTTGAAAGACGAGTATGCAGTGGAGATTTCAAGATGAAATAGAAGACAAGGCTTCGAATTGACCAGAGGATGATGAAGAGACTTGTCAACTTCTCATCAATGCATTCAAATTTCAACAAAGATCGAGTCGACAAGGAACTACTTGTGTTACCAACAATCAAGGACTCTCCCCAGAGGTATACACCTTGATAAACTCCCTCAAAAAAGTCAACCAACCATTCCTCGCCACAGGAAGACCAAATACAAGGCTCTTCTCCTCTAAATCCTCTCAATGATTGGTACGATCATATGGAATGTTAGAGGTATCAATACCAAGGTGTTATTGAAAGACTCAAAAATCTCGTAACTATTCACTATATATCTATGATTGCAATCCCGAACCCTTCTCGCATAATAGCTATATTAATATGTTTAAGAGTATGCTACCATGGATCATGCACCGAAACTCCAATGGAAAAATTTGGCTCTCGAACAATGATATTATTTGTAAGGTGCTTGAATCACGAGCAAAGCAGATCACCCGTGAAATCAACCATACGTAAGCTCTCAAACCTACATCAAGACCTTTGTGTATGCCAAATGCAAGGACTATCTCGTGAGACCTCTTTGGGAGACATTACTCCACTTTGCGATACTAGAAATGCCACCTTGGTGCACATGGGGACTTTAATGTCATTACCGATACAGAGGAAAAATTAGGTGGCAACCCCTACAATACGAGGAAAAGCATGGACTTCATTGCTACTATCGAGGCCTGTGGACTCACCGACCGATTCAATGGACCAAGATTCACCTCGTCAAATCAAAGAGGAATCAACTCGAATTTGGAAAAGGTCGACAGGCTATGGTTAATGATCGCTGGTCGCAAAACATGCCACGCACTCACCATTACTCACCTCCTTCGTGGGTTCGATCATTGTCCACTCCTTATGGAGATGAATACTAGAGTAGACACTCATATTAAATATTTGATTTCTCACCGGATCGACCAACCTTCCTTTGAAGAAATCAGAATCGAGTCGGAACAGTGCAGATCAAGGTAATCCCATGGATCTTCCACTAAAATGAGAAGGCTTGCACTACCCTCTGTTTGGTCCAAAGAAAAGTTTGGTGACATATTTGCTAAGGTCGTGGATTTTGAAAATGTAATCGTAGTAGCGTAAGACAATCTTATTCACAACTCGAGGAGCATAGAGCAACACTTCATGGCATTAATCTAATACATCGATTTATGAAACTTGAAGATTCTATCCTTAGACAAAAGACTCAACTACAATGGTTTAAAGATGGATGCCAATTCCAAATACTTTCATGCTCCGATTAGGGCGTAAGAAGGAGATTGTTTATTCACAAAATCCTCAACGATGATGAGAGTGGATACTGGGATGAACACATTCAGACAGCCATCGTGACCACTTTCAACATATATTCACAGGGAAGAGAAACCTATAGATGAAGGCCCTTTGAGCTGCATTCCTGCACGGTCAATCGTGAATACAATGACGATTGAAGGATCCGCCTACTATGGAGGAATTGAAAGAGGTGGTCTACTCCATGAATCCTAATTCAAACATAGGCCGATGGAATGAATGGCCATTTCTTCCAAAAATGCCGCACATTATCAACAAAGATCCGCTAGCGCATTCATGCCTTTTTTGTGGACAAATGCTTCCTAAATTCTTTTCTCATGCTTGTCCGGTTCCGATTCCCAAAGTGAAGCATCCTAACAAACTTTCGAGTTCGCACCTATAAGTTTGAGTAATTTCACCAACAAGATCATTTCCAAGTCACAGACTCGATTAGCACCTATTCGCCTAGTCTTATTTCCCTAATCACAAGTTTTGTTAAGGGTAGTTTATCCGAGAATATTATGCTTGCTCAAGAAATCATCCACTGATCAGAAACCTAACATTGGAAGTAATGTTGTGATCAAGCTTGATATGGCCAAAGCTTATGTGAGGGTATCCTCGTCCTATATTTGTATTATCCTCGTAAAGATGGATTTGAGGAAGTTGTCATTGATATGTTCCGAGGATCATGGCCAACAACCGTACTCTATTATTATTAATGGCAGGAGACATGGCTTCTTTCACTCCACCAGAGGCCTCAAACAAGGAGACCCTTATCCTCAAATTTCTATTTATTTTAGTCGAGATGTCAAGATCATCGAACAACTTGCATCGTAACCCCCTCTATCATGGCTTCTATATGGAAAAGAAGGGACCTCAAATCAACCACCTTAGCTTTGCTGATGATATTATAATCTTCATCTCTGGGAGGAAACACTCTCTTAAGCTAATTATGGATACTTTGACTACTTATGAAAGTGTTTCGTCACCGATCAACAAGGCCAAGAGTCACTTTATGCTCCACTCTAATGCCTTCGTAACCACCGTGATGTAATTAAGAAGAATACAGTTTTCACAAGAAAGTAAGCTCCCATCACATACCTTGATGCCCTATCACGGGAAGGTATAGGAACATATATTTTTCTCAACTCATGAATAAGATTGTCATGTAATCACCGGTTGGAACTCTAAAATGTTGAATTATGGGGTAAGGCAACCCCGATCAAACATGTCCTTCAATCCTCCCTATTCATATCTTATCAAGAATCTCCTCCTCTACCATTCTTAAGCAAATCCAAAGCATTTTGGCTGATTTTTTGGGGATGGAGAATCGATAAGAAAAATATCATTGGTCCTCATGGAAAAATCTCACTTCCCATATGATGAAGGAGGAATTCGTGTTAGACTTATGATCATGTATGTCAAGCTTTCCAGCTCAAACAAGGTGGACTTTCAGATCAAAACAAACTTTATGGGATTTTCTTAAGGCAAAGTATTGCCAAAGATCTAACCCCATATGCAAAAATGGGATACAGTGAATCTCAAGCTTGGAGGATCATGATGAAGAACATAACTAAGGTGGAGAGACATATACAGTGGAGAATTAGGAGGGCTCTTGCTCCTTTTCGTGGATAATCGCTCTGCAGGCCTCCGCCCAATACTCCTCCGATAGTAACAGTTCAACAATGCTAAGGTCTCGATTTTATTGCACCGACATGGAACATGGACAAGGTCATCCAAGCATTTCATAGCTAAGTACACAATATTCTCTCATCCTAACTCCAAACTACAGAATCCACTGACTGAGCCGGTGGAGTCTCAACACTGCTGGCATGTTCTCTATTACCTCACTGAACGACATTAGAGAAAAAAAGAGAAAAACTAAAATTAATTCCTACACTTGCGTAAACAGTTTCCCTTCAAATGTTCCTTCATCGTGGAGAGCAATCGTGGCAAGCTTCCTACTAATGAACAATCGCTGAGATTCGAGTTGGACTCATTGCTGCTATCACTGCCATTCTCCAGAATGGATACCGCTGAACATATTTTCAACTCGAAACTTTGCTAAACAGTCCGAAATACTTTGCTACTTCCTTAGGAATTCGACGATTATTTGCCTCTTAGAAACACGATTATGAGATGGTGGTGCTACCCTCACAACAATGAAGCACATCGCTTGATCCTTCAAGTGATACCCATTTTTATTTGTTGGAACTTATGGAAGAACAGTGTGCCGAAAGTATGGGGAAAATAACAAATATGGCAAGAGTTAAACACTTAGTGATCCTCGACACTTCAAGTTGCTACAGATTAAGTTCCCATACATTCATTGGCCTTCTGGATGGAAGAAGATATGTATACTCTAGAAAGTCAGACTCATGATATCCAGTGACTACAATTCATGGCAAAACCTCCGCATACCGGGTCAAAATCAACACGTATGGGAGTGCATTAAACAATCCCTAAGAAAAGGAGTCGGAGGAATTCTCGTGGAACCAAAATGGAGAGTTCATCCTTGCATTCTCGCCTTTGGGGCTGTGGAACCAACAACCAAGCTGAAATAGAGGCAACTAACTTTGGCCTAGCCTGTGTATGCAACTAAATTATAGAAAAGTAATCCTTGAAGTCGACTCAACTACTTGCATCTGTTTAATAAAGAAAGCAAAGAAATCCTTGACCATCTCAACTCAACCGCAGGCTTCAACAACAAGCCATGCACTTCACCCACTTTAAATGTATACACACTTTCAGAGAAGCCAACTTTGTAGCAGACTCACTTTCCAAGCAAAGCCACCAAATTTCACATCCTCGTGTGTACTTCAACATCCACCACTTCCCAAACTAATAAAGAAATTACTTCCACCAGACTGCAGTATGGCAAGCCTGTAAGAAGAAAATTGAAAAGAATAAAGGAACCACCCTAAAGGAGTCAATAAAGAGGACCTATGAAGGTGCTTGAACTCCTTCAGGCCCTCTTTTCTGATGACTATCTTGTCATTTGGCTTCCCAGAAGACTCCCCTGTTTAGGATAGATTTCTTTCCTTTTGTAAAGGGAGAGTCTCCCTCGTTTATGCTTCCTAGGATTCTTTGTATCGAGAGGAGTCCTCTCACATAGATGCTTAGATGATAGGACCTTTATTTCTTTTGGAGTAGAGTTGGAGAACCAACTAGCTTTGACTAGGAGGCTACCAACCCTAACTCCACCATTTGGGAGGTAAGGTTTATGCCCTCTCAGTATTTCTTTTCTTTATATATGCTAAGGCCTCGGGTGTCATAAGCCCACCCCCAAGGGTCGTTCAAATAAAAAAAAAAAAAAAAAAAAAAACCTAAACCCTAAACCCAAATCCTAAACCCAAAACCTTGAACCCTAAATCCTAATCCCTAAATTGTAAACCGAATTCCAAAACCCTAAACCCTAAAACATAAACCCAAAGTCATAAACCCTGAACCCTAAACCATAAACCTTAAACCATAAATCCTAAACCCTATACCCTAAATCTAAACCCTAAACCCAAAACCCTAAACCCAAAACCCTAAGCCCTAAACTATAAACCCTAATCCTAAACCCTAAACCCTGAACCCAAAATCGTAATCCATGAACTGTAAACAAAATTCTTAAACTCTAAACCCTAAACCATAAACCTTAAACCAAAAATCATAAAGCCTAATGCTTAAACCCTAACCCTAAACCCTAAACCCTAACCCAAAACCCAAAAGCCTAACCGTAAACCCAAAACCTTAAACCCAAAATCATAAAACCTAAACCCTAAACCCTAAACTCTAAACCCTAAACCTAAAACCTAAACCCTAAACCCTAAACCTTAAACCTAAACACTAAACCATAATCCGTAAACCCTAAACCCTAAACCCTAAACCCTAAACCCAAAACCTTATACCCTCAACCCTAAACCCTAAACCCTAATCATAAACTCAATACGCTAAACCCTAAGCTAGAAACCCTAAACCCTAAACCCAAAACGCTAAATCCTAAACCCTAAACGCTAAACCCTAAACCCTAAACCCGAAACCTTAAACCCTTAACACAAATCCAAAATTGTAAAAACCTAACACATAAATTGTAAACTCTAAACCCTACAACCTAAACCCTAAACCGTAAACCCTAAACCCTAAACCATAAACCCAAAATCATAAACCCTAAATTATAAACCATAAACCCATAACCCTAAACCCTTTACCCTATACGTAAACCCTAAACCCTAAACCCTAAAACTAAATTCTGACGGATAAACCCTAACCGTAAACTTGATACCCTAAACCCTAAGACCTAAACACTAAACCCTAAACCCAAAATGCTAAATCCTACAGCCTAAACCCTATACCCTAAACCTAAACCCTAAACCAAAAACCATAAAACCTAATCCCTAAACCCTAATACTAAGCCCAAAATCCTGAACCCTAAATAGTAAACCGAATTCAAAAACCCTAAACCCTAAAACTTAAACCCAAAGTCATAAACCCTAAACCCTAAACTATAAACCCTGAACCCTAAACCATAAACCTTAAACCATAAATCCTAATCCCTATACCCTAAATTTAAACCCTAAACCCAAAACCCTAAACCATAAACTCTAAACCCTAAACTCTAAACCCTAATACTAAACCCTAAACCCTGAACCCCAAATCCAAATCCATAAACTGTAAACAAAATTCTTAAACTCTAAACCCTAAACCTTAAACCCAAAATCATAACGCCTAACGCTTGAACCCTAACCCTAAACCCAAAACCCAAAACCCTACACCTAAACCCTAAACCTAAAACCCAAAATCATAAACCCTAAACCCTAAGCCTAAACCCAAAATCATAAAGCCTAATCCTTGAACCCTAACCCTAAACTCTAAATCCTAAACCCAAAACCCAAAACCCTAACCCTAAACCTTAAACCCAAAATCATAAACCATAAACCCTAATCCTTAAACACTAAACCCTAAATACTAAACCATAAACCTAAAACCTAAACCCTAAATCCTAAACCCTAAACCTAAAACCCTAAACCATAAATCGTAAACCCTAAATACTAAATCCTAAACCCTAAACCCTAAACCTTAAACCCTAAACCTTAAAGTCTAAACCCTAAACCTTAAACCCAAAATCATAAAACCTAAACTCTAAACCATAAACCTTAAACCTAAAATCATAAACCCTAAATGCTAAACCCTACACCCTAAATCCTAAACCCTAAACCCTATGCCCTAAATCATAGATCGTACACCCTAAACCCTAAACCCTAAATTCTAAACCATAAACCCTAGGCATAAGCCCAATACCGTAAACCCTAAGCCACAAACCCAAAACTCTAAACCTAAAATGCTAAATCCTAAACCCTAAACCCTATATCCTATACGCTAAACCGAAACCCTAAACCCAAAACTCTAAACCCTAAACCCTTAACCCAAAACCCTAACCCTAAACCCTAAACCTTAAAGCCAAAATCATAAACCCTAAATGCTAAACCATAAACACTAAACCCTAAACCCTATACCCTAAACCTTAAACCCTAAACCATAAACCCTAAACACTAAATTCTAAACCATAAACCCTAACTGTAAATAGAATACCCTAAACCCTAAGCCATAAACCCTTAACCCTAAACCCAAAATGCTAAATCCTACATCCTAAACCCTATACCCTAAATACTAAACCGTAAACCTAAACCCTAAACCCTAAACCGTAAAACCTAAACCTATACCCTAAATCTATACCCTAAACCCAAAACCCTAAACCCTAAACCATAAACCCTAATCCTAAACCCTAAACACTGAACCCCAAATCCTAATCCATAAACCATAAACAAAATTCTTAAACTCTAAACCCTAAACCCTAAGCCTTAAACCCAAAATTATAAAGCCTAACCCTCGAACCCTTACCCTAAACTATAAATGCTAAACCCAAAACCCAAAACCCTAACCCTTAAACCCAAAATCATAAACCCTAAACCCTAAACCCTAAACTCTAAATCCTAAATACTATACCATAAACCTAAACCCTAAACCCTAAATCTTAAACCCTAAACCTAAACCCTAAACCATAAACCGTAAATCCTGAATACTAAATCCTAAACCCTAAACCCTAAATCTTAAACTCTAAACCCTAAACCTTAAACCAAAAATCATAAACCCTAAACTCTAAACCCTAAACCTTAAACCTAAAATCATAAACCCTAAATGCTAAACCCTAAACCCTAAATCCTAAACCCTAAACCCTGTGCCCTAAATCCTAAATCGTACACCCTAAACCCTAAACCCTAAACCTGAATTCTAAACCATAAACCCTAGGCATAAACCCAAAACCGTAAACCCTAAGCCAAAAACCCTAAACCCTAAACCTAAATGCTCAATCCTAAACCCTAAACCCTCTATCCTATACCCTAAACCAAAATGCTAAACCCAAAACTCTAAACCCTAAACCCTAAACTCTATACCCAAAACCCTAACCCTAAACCCTAAACTTTAAACCCAAAATCATAAACCCTAAATGCTAAACCATAAACACTAAACCCTAAACCCTATACCTTAAACCATCAACCGTAAACCATAAAACCTAAACACTAAATTCTAAACCATAAACCCTAACTGTAAACCCGATACCCTAAACCCTAAGCCATAAACCCTAAACCCTAAACCCAAAATGCTAAATCCTACAGCCTAAACCCTATACCCTAAACCTAAACCCTAAACCCAAAACCCTAAACCCTAATCCTAAACCCAAAACTCTGACCGTGAAATCTAAAACCCTAAACCCTAAACCTTAAACCTAAAATTATAAACCTTAAACCTTCAACCTTAAACCCAAAATAATAAACCCTAAACCCTGAATGATAAACCCGGAACCCTAAACCATAAACGTTAAACCACAAACCCTAACCCAAATATCGAAAATCAAAACCCTGATCAATAAATCCTAAACCCTAAACTCTAAACCCTAATCCTAAACGCTAAACCCTGAACCCCAAATCCTAATCCCTAAACCTTAAACAAAATCCCTCAACCCTAAACCTTAAACCCAAAATCATAAACCTTAAACCTTGAACCCTAACCCTAAACCCAGAACCCTAACCCTAAACCCTAAACCCAAACCCTAAACCCTAAATACTAAAACCTAAACCTAAACCCTAAACCCTAAACCCTAAACCTAAACCGTAAACCATAAACCCAAAAACCTAAACCATAATCCTTAAACCATAAACCCTAAACCCTATACCTTAAATTTAAACCCTAAACCCAAAACCCTAATCAAAAACCCTAAATCCTGAACCCCAAATCCTAATTCCTAAACAGTAAATCAAATTCCTAAACTCTAAACCCTAAACCCTAAACACTAAACCTTAAACCCAAAATCATAAACCCTAACCCTTGAACCCTAAACCCTAACTCTAAACTCTAAATACTAAACCCTAAACCTAAACCCTAAACCCTAAACCATAACCGTAAAGACTAAATAATAAACCCTAAACCCTAAACCCTAAACACAAACTCCTAAACCTAAACCTTAAACCCTTAACCCAAATCCAAAATTTAAAAACCTAATACATAAATTGTATACTCTAAACCCTAAACCCTAAATTCTAAACCATAAACCCTAATCGACAACCCAATCCCCTAAACCCTAAGCTAAAAACCCTAAACCCTAAACCAAAAATGCTAAATCCTAAACCCTAAACCCTAAACCTTCAACCCTTAACCCAAATCCAAAACTGTAAAAACCTAATACATAAATTGTAAACTCTAAACCCTAAACCCTAAACCCAAAATCATAAACCCTAAATGCTAAACCATAAACCTATAACCCTAAATCCTATACCTTATACCCTAAACCCTAAACCCTCAACCCTCAACCCTAAGCCTTAAACCTAAAATCATAAAGACTAACTCTTGAACCCTAACCCTAAACCCTAAACCCAAAACCCAAAACCGAAAATCCTAACCATAAACCCTAAACCTTAAACCCAAAATCATAAACCCTAAACCCTAAACCCTAAATTCTAAAACCTAAATACTAAATCCTAAACCTAAAACCTAAACCCTAAACCCTAAACCCTAAACCCTAAACCATAAACCATAAACCCTAAACCTTAAACCCAAAATCATAAACCCTAAACTCTAAACCCTAAACCTTAAACTCTAAAACCTAAACCCTAAACCCTAAACCTTAAACCTAAAATCATAAACTCTAAATGCTAAACCATAAACCCCAAACCCTAAACCCTCTGCCCTATGCCCTAAACCGTACACCCTAAATCATAAACCCTAAATTCGAAACCATAAACCCTAGTCGAAACCCTAAACCTAATATGCTAAATCCTAAACACTAAACCCTATACCCTAAACCCTAAACCTAAACCCTCAACCCAAAACTCTAAACCCTAAACCCTAAACCCAAAACCCTACCCTTAACCCTAAACCTAAAATCAAAAATAATAAACCCTAAATGCTAAACCATAAACCCTATACCCTAAACCCTAAACCCTAAACCCTTAACACTAAATTCTAAACCATAAACCCTAACTGTAAATTGAATACCCTAAACCCTAAGCCATAAACCCTTAACCCTAAACCCAAAATGCTAAATCCTACAGCCTAATGCCCATACCCTAAACCTAAACCCTAAACCCTAAATCGTAAACCCTAAACCTATACCCCAATTCTAAACCCTAAACCCAAAACCCTAAACCCTAAACCCTAATCCTAAACCCTAAATCCTGAACCCCAAATCCTAATCCATAAACCGTAAACAAAATTCCTAAACTCTAAACCCTAAACCCTAAGCCTTAAACCCAAAATCATAAAGCCTAACCCTTGAACCCTAACCCTAAACTCTAAATCCTAAAACCAAAACCCAAAACCCTAACCCTTAAACCTAAAATCATAAACCCTGAACTCTAAACCCTAAATACTATACCATAAACCTAAACCCTAAACCCTAAATCCTAAACACTAAACCTAAGCCCTAAACCATAAACCGTAAACCCTAAATACTAAATCCTAAACACTAAACCCTAAATTTTAAACCCTAAACCTTAAACTGTACACCCTAAACCCTAAACCCTAAATTCTAAACCATAAACCCTAGGCATAAACCCAATATCGTAAACCCTAAGCCACAAACCCTAAACCCTAAACCTAAAATACTCAATCCTAAACCCTAAACCCTATATCCTATACCCTAAACCAAAACCCTAAACCCAAAACTCTAAACCCTAAACCCTAAACCAAAAATCCTAACCCTAAACCCTAAACCTTAAATCCAAAAGCATAAACCCTAAATGCTAAACCATAAACACTAAATCCTAAACCTAATACCCTAAACCCTAAGCCCTAAACAGTAAAACCTAAACACTAAATTCTAAACCATAAACCCTAACTGTAAACCCGATACCCTAAAACCCTAAGCCATAAACCCTAAACACTAACCCCAAAATGCTAAATCCTACAGCCTAAACCCTATACCCTAAACCTAAACCCTAAACCCAAAACCCTAAACCCTAATCCTAAACCCAAAACCCTGACCGTCAAATCTAAAACCCTAAACCCTAAACCTTAAACCTAAAATTATAAACCCTAAACCTTCAACCTTAAACCCAAAATAATAAACCCTAAACCCTAAATGATAAACCCAGCACCCTAAACCATAAATGTTAAACCACAAACCCTAAACCATATATCAAAAATCAAAACCCTAAACCCTAAATACTAAACCGTAAACTCTAAACCCTAATCCTAAACCCTAAACCCTAAACCCTGAACCCCAAATCCTAATCCCTAAACCTTAAACAAAATCCCAAAACCCAAAACCTTAAACCCAAAATCATAAACCTTAAACCTTGAACCTTAACCGTAAACCCAGAACCCTAACCCTAAACCCAGAACTCTAACCCTAAACCCTAAACCCTAAACCCAAACCCTAAACCCTAAATACTAAACCCTAAACCTAAACCCTAAACCTAAACCGTAAACCATAAACCCGAAAATCTAAACCATAAACCTTAAACCATAAACCCTAAACCCTATACCCTAAATCAAAACCCTAAACCCAAAACCCTAAACCCTAAACTCTAAACCTTAATCAAAAACCCCAAAACCTAATTCCTAAACTGTAAACCAAATTCCTAAACTCTAAACCCTAAACACTAAACCTTAGACCCAAAATCATAAACCCTAACCCTTGAACCCTAACCCTAAACCCTAAACCCTAACTATAAACACTAAATACTAAACCCTAAACCCTAAATTCTAAATCCTAAACATTAAACCCTAAACCCTAAACCTTCAACCCTTAACCCAAATCCAAAACTGTAAAAATCTAATACATAAATTGTAAACTCTAAACCCTAAACCCTCAACCCTAAACCCAAAATCATAAACCCTAAATGCTAAACCATAAACCTATAACCCTAAACCCTATACCCTATACCCTGAACCCTAAACCCTAAACCCTAAACATTAAATTCTAAACCATAAACCCTAACCGTAAACTTGATACCCTAAACCCTAAGCCATAAACCCTAAATGCTAAACCCAAAATGCTAAATCCTATAGACTAAACCCTGTACCCTAAACCTAAACCCTAAAACCAAAAACCTAAAACCTAAACCCTAATCATAAACCCAAAACCCTGAACCATAAATCCTAATCCTTAAATTATAAATCGAATTCCAAAACCCTAAACCCTAAACCTAAAACACAAAGTCATAAACCCTAAACCCTAAACCATAAACCCTGAACCCTAAACCATAAACCTTAAACCATAAATCCTAAACCATATACCCTAAATATAAACCCTAAACCCAAAACCCTAAACCCTAAACTTTAAACCCAAATCCAAAACCCTCATCCCTGAACCACAAATCCTAATCCATAAACCGTAAACAAAATTCTTAAACTCTAAACCCTAAACCCTAAACCTTAAACCTAAAATCATAAAGACTAACTCTCAACCCTAAACCCAAAAACCCAAAACTGAAAATCCTAACCATAAACCCTAAACCTTAAACCCAAAATCATAAACCCTAAACCCTAAACCCTAAATTCTAAAACCTAAATACTAAATCCTAAACCTAAAACCTAAACCCTAAACCCTAAACCCTAAACCCTAAACCATAAACCATAAACCCTAAATACTAAACCCTAAACCTTAAACCCTAAACCCTAAACCCTAAACCCTAAACCTTAAACCCAAAATCATAAACCCTAAACTCTAAACACTAAACCTCAAACCCAAAATCATAAACCCTAAACTCTAAAACCTAAACCCTAAACCCTAAACCTTAAACCCAAAATCATAAACCCTAAATGCTAACCAATAAACCCCAAACCCTTAACCCTATGCCCTATGCCCTAAACCGTACAACCTAAATCCTAAACCCTAAATTTGAAACCATAAACCCTAGTCTAAACCCTAAACATAAAATGCTAAATCCTAAACACTAAACCCTATAACCTAAACCTTAAACCTAAACCCTCAACCCAAAACTCTAAACCCTAAACCCTAAACCCAAAACCCTAACCCTAAACCCTAAACCTTAAACCCAAAATAATAAACCCTAAATGCTAAACCATAAACACTAAACCCTAAACCATATACCCTAAACCCTAAACCCTAAATCCTAAACACTAAATTCTAAACCATAAACCCTAACTGTAAATCGAGTACCCTAAACCCTAAGCCATAACCCTTAACCCTAAACCCAAAATGCTAAATCCTACAGCCTAAACCCTATAACCTAAACCCTAAACCCTAAACCTAAACAAAAAACCCTAAACCGTAAACCCTAAACCTATACCCTAAATCTAAACCCTAAACCCAAAACCCTAAACCCTAAACCCTAAACCCTAATCCTAAACCCTAAACACCTGAACCCCAAATCCTAATCCATAAATCGTAAACAAAATTCTTAAATTCTAAACCCTAAACCCTAAGCCTTAAACCCAAAATCATAAAGCCTAACCCTTAAACCCTAACCCTAAACTCTAAATCCTAAACCCAAAACCCAAAACCCAAAACCCTAACCCTTAAACCCAAAATCATAAACCCTAAACTCTAAACCCTGAATACTATACCATAAACCTAAACCCTAATCCATAAACCGTAAACCCTAAATACTAAATCCTAAACCCTACACCCTAAACCTTAAACCCTAAACCTTAAACTCTAAACCGTAAACCTTAAACCCAAAATCATAAACCCTAAACTCTAAACCCTAAACCTTAAACCTAAAATCATAAACCCTAAATGCTAAACCCTAAACCCTAAATCCTAAACCCTAAACCCTGTGCCCTAAATCCTAAACCCTAAATCCTAAACCCTAAACCCTAAACCCTAAATTCTAAACCATAAACCCTAGGCATAAACCCAATACCCTAAACCCTAAACCCTATATCCTATACCCTAAACCAAAACCCTAAACCCAATACTCTAAACCCTAAACCCAAAACCCAAAACCCTAACCCTAAAATCCTAAATCCTAAACCTAAAATGCTAAATCCTAAACCCTAAACCCTATACCCTAAACCCTAAACCTAAACCCTAAACCTTAAACCCAAAATAATAAACCCTAAATGCTAAACCACCAATACTAAACCCTAAACCCTAAACCCTAAACACTAAATTCTAAACCATAAACCCTAACTGTAAATCGAATACCCTAAACCCTAAGCCATAAACACTTAACCATAAACCCAAAATGCTAAATCCTACAGCCTAAACCCTATACCCTAAACCTAAACCCTAAACCGAAAACCCTAAACCCTAAACCCTAAACCCTAATCCTAAGCCCAAAACACTGACCATGAAATCCAAAACCCAAAACCCTAAACCTTAAACCCAAAATTATAAACCCTAAACCCAAAACCTTAAACCCAAAATCATAAAACCTAAACCCTAAATCATAAACCCTGAACCCTAAACCATAAACATTAAAGCATAAACCCTAAACCATATACCCTAAATCAAAACCCTAATCCCAAAACCCTAAACCCTAAATCCTTAACCCTAAACTCTAAACTCTAATCCTAAACCTTAAACCCTGAACCCCAAATCCTAATCCCTAAACCTTAAACAAAATTCCTAAACTCTAAACCCTAAACCCAAAACCTTAAACCCGAAATCGTAAACTTTAACCCATGAACCCTAACCCTAAACCCAAAATGCAAACCCTATACACTAAACCTTAAACCTAAAATCATAAACCCTAAAACCTAAATCATAAACCCTGAACCCTAAACCAAAAACGTTAAGCCATAAACCCTAAACCATATACCCTAAATCAAAACCCTAAACCCTAAACCCTAAATCCTTAACCCTAAACTCTAAACCCTAATCCAAAACCCTAAACCCTAAACCCGAAATCCTAATCCCTAAACCTTAAACAAAATTCCTAAACTCTAAACCCTAAACCCTAAACCTTAAACCCAAAATTATAAACCTTAACCCTTGAACCCTAACCCTAAACCCAAAACCCTAACCTTAAACCCTAAACCTTAAACCCAAAATCATGAACCCTAAACCATAAACCCAAACCCTAAACCCTAAATACTAAACCCCAAACCTAAACACTAAACCCTAAACCCTAAACACAAAATGCTAAATCCTAGACCCTAAACCTTAAACCCTAAACCCTAAACCATATGCCCTAAATCTAAACCCTGAACCCAAAACCCTAAACACAAAACCCTAAACTCTAAACCCTAAACCAAAACCCTAAACCCTGAACCCTAAATCCTAATCCCTAAACTGTAAACCAAATCCCTAAACTCTAAATCCTAAACCCTAAACACTATAACTTAAACCCAAAATCATAAACCCTAACCCTTGAACCCTAATCCTAAAACATAAAACATAAATACCAAACCCTAACCCTAAACCCTAAACCCAAAACCCAAAATCCTAAATACTAAACCCTAAACCCTAAACAATAAACCCTAAACCATAAACCGTAAACACTAAGTACTAAACCCTAAAACTTAAACCCTAAACCCTAAGCACAAATTCCTAAACCTAAACCTTAAACCCTTAACCAAAATCCAGAACTGTAAAAACCTAATAGATAAATTGTATACCCTAAACCCTAAACCCTAAACCCTTAACCCTAAACCTTAAACCCAAAATCATAAATAAAACCTATACCCTACACCCTAAACCCTAAACCTTATACCCTAAACCCTAAACCCTAAATTGTAAACCATAAACCCTAACTGTAAACTGGATACCCTAAACCCTAAGCCATAAACCCTAAACCCTAAACCCAAAACGCTAAATCCTACAGCCTAAACCCTATACCCTAAACCTAAACCCTAAACCCAAAACCCTAAACCCTAAGTCCTAAACCCTAATCCTAAGCCCAAAACACTGACCATGAAATCCAAAATCCTAAACCCTACAACCAAAGGGCAAAGGCTAAAAGAAAATTCTAGTGTGGAATTTCTGATGCCTTACAATGAGAAAAACAATGTCTTATATAGATAGAGAGAAGATAGGAGTGATTTTGATGCCTTCTTCTGATTGGCTTAGGGAGGAATCTCCTTTATCTTGAGTGGGTTTAAAGTTGTCGGCCATTGCTTTTTCTTTTGGAAAAGTAGTGTCTGCTTTTTCTTTTGTCGGGCATCTACTTTTTGAAAAAGTGGTGCCTGCTTTTATAAAGTTGTCGGCCACCTCCGCAACATGCCAAAGTGTCATTTGCTGTTGTGGGATTCCATATTTGAACAATTTAATTTTAATCAAGAGATATTCCAACTCTTTGAGTTTCATCTCTTTCCTTTTAAATAATTTCGACTTCTTTGAGTCTCTATTCAAAAGGTCAGTAATTCCGGATTTTAATATCCTCTACTAGATTAAATTAAATTAATCATAAAATGGATCTAGGTAAGATAAGGCTAAGGCTTTTGGGACTTCAAGAAGGTTAATCTTCTTCTTTTTCTTGTTATTTCTGGGACACTTATTAGATCTCAGGATCTCTTTTACCACATGTCCAAAGATGTGTCTTCAAGAAGATTCTTTGTAGGTTTGCCTCTTTCCTTTCTTTTGATTTTTCTGGTTCTCTTCCTTTCCTAGAAGACTTTCTTTTATATTTTCCAATGTTCTTTCTCTTTTCCCGCTTTCCTAGCAGATGGAGGTTTAAGTAATGGAAATTCAAAATCTTGGCAAAACTACCAAGTTCGTGATATGTAGTTTTGATCTTTCTGTCGCTCCTGCTTAAGATCGCACATAGCTCCATAGCTACAACATTAATAATACCGATAAGATCTCCGTATGCTAGTTGAGAATACTAATCTTTCCATCGATCTATCTCTTATTTTTTATCTAACCTTTCAAAGAAATGAGTGGGTAATCCACGATAAAGCCGCTCTTTCCAATAATCATTATTGCAATCGATCTTATCATGACCTTATTTAAAAACATGTCTTTGTACCATCCGAAATCACAATTTCTTGCAAAGACAAATTATTCAAGATTTCTAAACTTCTATCCTCGAAAAGACGCGGTTCTCCCAATAAATGTTTTGCTATACTATACAAAGAGTGGTCAGAGATCTTCAGAGACCACTTCAAGGGATATTAGTTCCTTCCTCGCCTTAATCACTATTTTTGTAGTGGTAGCACCATGGATATCACTCTATTTTGATCAAAGGAGATAATTGTCCCACCGCTTTCTAAGGGTTCCTCAGAAACTCGCAATGATCATATTAGCATTTTCCTTATCACCAAGACCTTCATTTTGTATCGTGATGTTCATTCCCATTTCTTGAGCTTGAATAAATTTGACCTTCTACCATGCCATCTATGTTCCATTCAACAGACTTGAGCCATCCGCAGCAGATACGGACGGAGAACGCCTTCCTCAAATTGAACACCGTGGAAAGAAGATCTTGATAATAATTCCTTTTGTTAGGTGCCTTTCTAACAACGTTCTAAGCTTATTACCTTGTGTAATATTAAGTTTAGACAATTGTTCATTTATCCCGCTCAGCGCTCATTGGAATGACTAAACTCTTGGAAAGTTTAGGAAGTTTCCTCGAGAACTCGTGATCTTAAAAATAGGTTTAGTCTCAATTTGCGGACTAACTTTGGAAGAGATAGGTTTATCAGCTATCTGACTAATTCCTCTGAAATTATCCCCTTTATGTTCCTCAATTTGTTGAGATATCACATGGAGAACCTGGTTGGTATAATTGTTTTGCTCAAAAACTTTATTAAGGTCTCCAGCTGTTATCAAGGCTGATTCCTTTTCTATGGGTTTTTTAAAAGGTGCCGCCTTAAGGATTTCTTTCCTGTAAGGGATGCTAAGTCCTTCTAGAGGAGGAGTAACACTTTCGACCACCTGTTCTTTGGTGTACCATCTGTTGATAAGGACCTGAAGGGATGACTGCTTATCATCAATTCCTAAACCCAAAATCATAACGCCTAACGCTTGAACCCTAACCCTAAACCCAAAACCCAAAACCCTACACCTAAACCCTAAACCTAAAACCCAAAATCATAAACCCTAAACCCTAAGCCTAAACCCAAAATCATAAAGCCTAACCCTTGAACCCTAACCCTAAACTATAAATCCTAAACCCAAAACCCAAAACCCTAACCCTAAGCCTTAAACCCAAAATCATAAACCCTAAACCCTAAACCTTAAACACTAAACCCTAAATACTAACCCATAAACCTAAAACCTAAACCCTAAATCCTAAACCCTAAACCTAAAACCCTAAACCATAAATCGTAAACCCTAAATACTAAATCCTAAACCCTAAACCCTAAACCTTAAACCCTAAACCTTAAACTCTAAACCCTAAACCTTAAACCCAAAATCATAAAACCTAAACTCTAAACCGTAAACCTTAAACCTAAAATCATAAACCCTAAATGCTAAACCCTAAACCCTAAATCCTAAACCCTAAACCCTATGCCCTAAATCATAGATCGTACACCCTAAACCCTAAACCCTAAATTCTAAACCATAAACCCTAGGCATAAACCCAATACCGTAAACCCTAAGCCACAGACACAAAACCCTAAACCTAAAATGCTAAATCCTAAACCCAAAACCCTATATCCTATACCCTAAACCGAAACCCTAAACCCTTAACCCAAAACCCTAACCCTTAACCCTAAACCTTAAACCCACAATCATAAACCCTAAATGCTAAACCATAAACACTAAACCCTAAACCCTAAACCCTAAATCTTAAACCCTAAACCATAAACCCTAAACACTAAATTCTAAACCATAAACCCTAACTGTAAATTGAATACCCTAAACCCTAAGCCATAAACCCTTAACCCTAAACCCAAAATGCTAAATCCTACATCCTAAACCCTATACCCTAAATACTAAACCCTAAACCTAAACCCTAAACCCTAAACCGTAAAACCTAAACCTATACCCTAAATCTAAACCTTAAACCCAAAACCCTAAACCCTAAACCATAAACCCTAATCCTAAACCCTAAACACTGAACCCCAAATCCTAATCCATAAACCATAAACAAAATTCTTAAACTCTAAACCCTAAACCCTAAGCCTTAAACCTAAAATCATAAAGCCTAACCCTTGAACCCTTAACCTAAACTCTAAATCCTAAACCCAAAACCCAAAACCCTAACCCTTAAACCCAAAATCATAAACCCTAAACCCTAAACCCTAAACTCTAAACCCTAAATACTATACCATAAACCTAAACCCTAAACTCTAAATCCTAAGCCCTAAACCTAAACCCTAAACCATAAACTGTAAACCCTAAATACTAAATCCTAAACCCTAAACTCTAAACCTTAAACTCTAAACCCTAAACCTTAAACCCAAAATCATAAACCCTAAACTCTAAACCCTAAACCTTAAACCTAAAATCATAAACCCTAAATGCTAAACCCTAAACCCTAAATCCTAAACCCTAAACCCTGTGCCCTCAATCCTAAATCGTACACCCTAAACCCTAAACCCTAAACCCTAAATTCTAAACCATAAACCCTAGGCATAAACCCAATACCGTAAACCCTAAGCCACAAACCCTAAACCCTAATCCTAAATGCTCAATCCTAAACCCTAAACCCTATATCCTATACCCAAAACCAAAACCCTAAACCCAAAACTCTAAACCCTAAACCCTAAACCCTATACCCAAAACCCTAACCCTAAACCCTAAACTTTAAACCCAAAATCATAAACCCTAAATGCTAAACCATAAACACTAAACCCTAAACCCTATACCTTAAAACTCCTATACCCTAAACCTAAACCCTAAACCCAAAACCCTAAACCCTAATCCTAAACCCAAAACTCTGACCGTGAAATCTAAAACCTTAAACCTAAAATTATCAACCTTAAACCTTCAACCTTAAACCCAAAATAATAAACCCTAAACCCTAAATGATAAACCCGAAAACCTAAACCATAAATGTTAAACCACAAACCCTAAACCAAATATCGAAAATCAAAACCCTAATCCCTAAATCCTAAACCCTAAACTCTAAACCCTAATCCTAAACACTAAACCCTGAACCCCAAATCCTAATCCCTAAACCTTAAACAACATCCCTCAACCCAAAACCTTAAACCCAAAATCATAAACCTTAAACCTTGAACCCTAACCCTAAACCCAGAACCCTAACCCTAAACCCTAAACCCTAAATACTAAAACCTAAACCTAAACCCTAAACCCTAAACCCTAAACCCTAAACCCTAAACCTAAACCGTAAACCATAAACCCAAAAACCTAAACCATAAACCTTAAACCATAAACCCTAAACCCTATACCTTAAATTTAAACCCTAAACCCAAAACCCTAAACTCTAAACTCTAAACCCTAATCAAAATCCCTAAATCCTGAACCCCAAATCCTAATTCCTAAACTTTAAACCAAATTCCTAAACTCTAAACCCTAAACCCTAAACCCTAAACACTAAACTTTAAACCCAAAATCATAAACCCTAACCCTTGAACCCTAAACCCTAACTCTAAACTCTAAAGACTAAACCCTAAACCTAAACCCTAAACCCTAAACCATAAACCGTAAAGACTAAATAATAAACCCTAAACCCTAAACCCTAAACACAAACTCCTAAACCTAAACCTTAAACCCTTAACCCAAATCCAAAACTTTAAAAACCTAATACATAAATTGTATACTCTAAACCCTAAACCCTAACTTCTAAACCATAAACCCTAATCGACAACCCAATCCCCTAAACCCTAAGCTAAAAACCCTAAACCCTAAACCAAAAATGCTAAATCCTAAACCCTAAACCCTAAACATTAAACCCTAAACCCTAAACCTTCAACCCTTAACCCAAATCCAAAACTGTAAAAACCTAATACATAAATTGTAAAATCTAAACCCTAAACCCTAAACCCAAAATCATAAACCCTAAATGGTAAACCATAAACCTATAACCCTAAATCCTATACCCTATACCCTAAACCCTAAACCCTAAACCCTCAACCCTCAACCCTAAATATTAAATTCTAAACCATAAACCCTAACCGTAAACTTGATACCCTAAACCCTAAGCCATTAACCCTAAATGCTAAACCCAAAATGCTAAATCTTATAGACTAAACCTTGTACCCTAAACCTAAACCCTAAGCCCAAAACCCTAAAACCTAAACCCTAATCATAAACCCAAAACCCTGAACCCTAAATCCTAATCCCTAAATTATAAATCGAATTCCAAAACCCTCAACCCTAAACCTAAAACACAAAGTCATAAACCTTAAACCCAAACCATAAACGCTGAACCATAAACCATAAACATTAAACCATAAATCCTAAACCATCTACCCTAAATATAAACCCTAAACCAAAAACCCTAAACCCTAAACCCTAAACTCTAAATCCAAATCCTAAACCCTCATCCCTGAACCCCAAATCCTAATCCATAAACCGTAAACAAAATTCTTAAACTCTAAACCCTAAATCCTAAACCTTAAACCCAAAACCATAAAGACTAACCCTTGAACCCTAACCCTAAACCCTAAACCCAAAACCTAAAACCGAAAATCCTAACCATAAACCCTAAACGTTAAACCCAAAATCATAAACCCTAAACCCTAAACCCTAAATTCTAAAACCTAGATACTAAATCCTAAACCTAAAACCTAAATCCTCAACCCTAAACCATAAACCGTAAACCCTAAATACTAAACCCTAAACCTTAAACCCTAAACCCTAAACCTTAAACCCAAAATCATAAACTCTAAACTCTAAACCCTAAACCTTAAACCCAAAATCATAAACCCTAAAGCCTAAACCCAAAACCTTAAACCCAAAATCATAAACCCTAAATGCTAAACCATAAACCCCAAACCCTAAACCCTCTGCCCTATGCCCTAAACCGTACACCGTAACTCCTAAACCCTAAATTTGAAACCATAAACCCTAGTCTAAACCCTAAACCTAAAATGCTAAATCCTAAACACTAAACCCTATACCCTAAACCCTAAACCTAAACCCTCAACCCAAAACTCTAAACCCTAAACCATAAACCCAAAACCCTACCCTTAACCCTAAACCTTAAACCCAAAATAATAAACCCTAAATGTTAAACCATAAACCTTATACCCTAAACCCTAAACCCTAAACCCTAAACACTAAATTCTAAACCATAAACCCCAACTGTAAATTGAATACCCTAAACCCTAAGCCATAAACCCTTAACCCTAAACCCAAAATGTTAAATCCTACAGCCTAAACCCTATACCCTAAACCTAAACCCTAAACCCTAAACTGTAAACCCTAAACTTATACCCCAATTCTAAACCCTAAACCAAAACCCTAAACCTTAAACCATAATCCTAAACCCTAAACCCTGAACCCCAAATCCTAATCCATAAACCGTAAATAAAATTCTTAAACTCTAAACCCTAAACCCTAAGCCTTAAACCCAAAATCATAAAGCCTAACCCTTGAACCCTAACCCTAAACTCTAAATCCTAAAACCAAAACCCAAAACCCTAACCCTTAAACCCAAAATCATAAACCCTAAACTCTAAACCCTAAATACTATACCATAAACCTAAACCCTAAACCCTAAATCCTAAACCCTAAACCTAAACCCTAAACCATAAATCAAAACCCTAAATACTAAATCCTAAACACTAACCCCAAATCTTAAACCCTAAACCTTAAACCCAAAATCATAAACCCTAAACTCTAAACCCTAAACCTTAAACCTAAAATCATAAACCCTAAATGCAAAACCCTAAACCCTAAATCCTAAACCCTAAACCCTACGCCCTAAATTCTAAATAGTACACCCTAAACCCTAAATTCTAAACCATAAACCCTAGGCATAAACCCAATACCGTAAACCCTAAGCCACAAACCCTAAACCCTAAACCTAAAATACTCAATCCTAAACCCTAAACCCTATATCCTATACCCTAAACCAAAACCCTAAACCCAAAACTCTAAACCCTAAACCCTAAACTGAAAACCCTAACCCTAAACCCTAAACCTTAAACCCAAAAGCATAAACCCTAAATGCTAAACCATAAACACTAAACCCTAAACCCTATACCCTAAGCCCTAAGCCCTAAACCGTAAAATCTAAACACTAAATTCTAAACCATAAACCCTAACTGTAAAGTCGATACCCTAAAACCCTATGCAATAAACCCTAAACCCTAACCCCAAAATGCTAAACTTACAAAACAAACCCTATACTCCTAAACTCAACCTAAACCCTAAACCCAAAACCCTAAACCCTAATCCTAAACCCAAAACCCTGACTGTGGAATCTAAAACCCTAAACCCTAAACCTTAAACCTAATATTATAAACCCTAAACCTTCAACCTTAAACCCAAAATAATAAACCCTAAACCCTAAATGATAAACCCAGCACCCTAAACCATAAACGTTAAACCACAAACCCTAAACCATATACTGAAAATCAAAACCCTAAACCCTAAATCCTAAATCCTAAACTCTAAACCCTAATCCTAAACCCTAAACCCTGAACCCCAAGTCCTAATCCCTAAACCTTAAACTAAACCTTAAACCCAAAATCATAAACCTTAAACCTTGAACCTTAACCCTAAACCCAGAACCCTAACCCTAAACCCAGAACCCTAACCCTAAACCCTACACCCTAAACCCTAAACCCAAACCCTAAACCCTAAATACTAAACCCTAAACCTAAACCCTAAACCTAAATCGTAAACCATAAACCCGAAAATCTAAACCATAAACCTTAAACCATAAACCCTAAACCCTATACCCTAAATCAAAACCCTAAACCCAAAACCCTAAACCCTAAACCCTAAACCCTAATCAAAAACCCCAAATCCTGAACCCCAAATCCTAATTCCTAAACTGTAAACCAAATTCCTAAACTCTAAACCCTAAACCCTAAACCCTAAACACTAAACCTTAGACCCAAAATCATAAACCCTAACCCTTGAACCCTAACCCTAAACCCTAAACCCTAACTCTAAACTCTAAATACAAAACCCTATACCCTAAATTCTAAATCCTAAACATTAAACCCTAAACCCTAAACCTTCAACCCTTAACCCAAATCCAAAACTGTAAAAAAACCTAATACATAAATTGTAAACCCTAAACCCTAAACCCTAAACCCTAAACCCAAAATCATAAACCCTAAATGCTAAACCATAAACCTATAACCCTAAACCCTATACCCTATACCCTAAACCCTAAACCCTAAACCCTAAACATTAAATTCTAAACCATAAACCCTAACCGTAAACTTGATACCCTAAACCCTAAGCCATAAACCCTAAATGCTAAACCCGAAATGCTAAATCCTATAGACTAAACCCTGTACCCTAAACCTAAGCCCTAAAACCAAAACCCTAAAACCTAAACCCTAATCATAAACCCAAAACCCTGAACCATAAATCCTAATCCCTAAATTATAAATCGAATTCCAAAACCCTAAACCCTAAACCTAAAACACAAAGTCATAAACCCTCAACCCTAAACCCTAAACCCTGAACCCTAAACCATAAACCTTAAACCATAAATCCTAAACCTATACCCTAAATATAAACCCTAAACCCAAAACCCAAAACCCTAAACCCTAAACCCTAAACTTTAAACCCAAATCCTAAACCGTCATCCCTGAACCACAAATCCTAATCCATAAACCGTAAACAAAATTCTTAAACTCTAAACCCTAAACCCTAAGCCTTAAACCTAAAATCATAAAGACTAACTCTTGAACCCTAACCCTAAACCCTAAACCCAAAACCCAAAACCGAAAATCCTAACCATAAACCCTAAACCTTAAACCCAAAATCATAAACCCTAAACCCTAAACCCTAAATTCTAAAACCTAAATACTAAATCCTAAACCTAAAACCTAAACCCTAAACCCTAAACCCTAAACCCTAAACCATAAACCATAAACCCTAAACCTTAAACCCAAAATCATAAACCCTAAACTCTAAACCCTAAACCTTAAACCCAAAATCATCAACCCTAAACTCTAAAACCTAAACCCTAAACCCTAAACCTTAAACCCAAAATCATAAACTCTAAATGCTAAACCATAAACCCCAAACCCTTAACCCTATGCCCTATGCCCTAAACCGTACACCCTAAATCCTAAACCCTAAATTTGAAACCATAAACCCTAGTCTAAACCCTAAACATAAAATGCTAAATCCTAAACACTAAACCCTATAACCTAAACCTTAAACCTAAACCCTCAACCCAAAACTCTAAACCCTAAACCCTAAACCCAAAACCCTAACCCTAAACCCTAAACCTTAAACCCAAAATAATAAACCCTAAATGCTAAACCATAAACACTAAACCCTAAACCCTATACCCTAAACCCTAAACCCTAAACCCTAAACACTAAATTCTAAACCATAAACCCTAACTGTAAATCGAATACCCTAAACCATAAGCCATAACCCTTAACCCTAAACCCAAAATGCTAAATCCTACAGCCTAAACCCTATAACCTAAACCCTAAACCCTAAACCCAAACACTAAACCCTAAACCATAAACCCTAAACCTATACCCTAAATCTAAACCCTAAACCCAAAACCCTAAACCCTAAACCCTAAACCCTAATCCTAAACCCTAAACCCTGAACCCCAAATCCTAATCCATAAATCGTAAACAAAATTCTTAAATTCTAAACCCTAAACCCTAAGCCTTAAACCCAAAATCATAAAGCCTAACCCTTAAACCCTAACCCTAAACTCTAAATCCTAAACCCAAAACCCAAAACCCTAACCCGTAAACCCAAAATCATAAACCCTAAACTCTAAACCCTGAATACTACACCATAAACCTAAACCCTAATCCATAAACCGTAAACCCTAAATACTAAATCCTAAACCCTACACCCTAAACCTTAAACCATAAACCTTAAACTCTAAACCGTAAACCTTAAACCCAAAATCATAAACTCTAAACTCTAAACCCTAAACCTTAAACCTAAAATCATAAACCCTAAATGCTAAACCCTAAACCCTCAATCCTAAACCCTAAACCCTGTGCCCTAAATCCTAAATCGTACACCCTAAACCCTAAATTCTAAACCATAAACCCTAGGCATAAACCCAATACCCTAAACCCTAAACCCTATATCCTATACCCTAAACCAAAACCCTAAACCCAAAACTCTAAACCCTAAACCCTAAACCCAAAACCCTAAACCTAAAATCCAAAATCCTAAACCTAAAATGCTAAATCCTAAACCCTAAACCCTATACCCTAAACCCTAAACTTAAACCCTAAACCCTAAACCCTAAACCTAAACCCTAAACCTTAAACCCAAAATAATAAACCCTAAATGCTAAACCACCTATACTAAACCCTAAACCCTAAACCCTAAACACTAAATTCTAAACCATAAACCCTAACTGTAAATCGAATACCCTAAACCCTAAGCCATAAACACTTAACCATAAACCCAAAATGCTAAATCCTAAACCTAAACCCTAAACCCAAAACCCTAAACCCTAAACCCTAAACCCTAATCCTAAGCCCAAAACACTGACCGTGAAATCCAAAACCCAAAACCCTAAACCTTAAACCCAAAATTATAAACCCTAAACCCAAAACCTTAAACCCAAAATCATAAAACCTAAACCCTAAATCATAAACCCTGAACCCTAAACCATAAACGTTAAAGCATAAACCCTAAACCATATACCCTAAATCAAAACCCTAATCCCAAAACCCTAAACCTAAATCCTTAACCCTAAACTCTAAACTCTAATCCTAAACCCTAAACCCTGAACCCCAAATCCTAATCCCTAAACCTTAAACAAAATTCCTAAACTCTAAACCCTAAACCCAAAACCTTAAACCCAAAGTCGTAAACTTTAACCCTTGAACCCTAACCCTAAACCCAAAATGCAAACCCTATACACTAAACCTTAAACCTAAAATCATAAACCCTAAAACCTAAATCATAAACCCTGAACCCTAAACCAAAAATGTTAAACCATAAACCCTAAACCATATACCCTAAATCAAAACCCTAAACCCTAAACCCTAAATCCTTAACCCGAAACCCTAAACCCTAATCCGAAACCCTAAACCTTAAACCCAAAATCATAAACCCTAAAGCCTAAACCCTAAACCTTAAACCCAAAATCATAAACCCTAAATGATAAACCATAAACCCCAAACCCTAAACCCTCTGCCCTATGCCCTAAACCGTACACCCTAACTCCTAAACCCTAAATTCGAAATCATTAACCCTAGTCTAAACCCTAAACCTAAAATGCTAAATCCTAATAACTAAACCCTATACCCTAAACCTAAACCTAAACCCTCAACCCAAAACTCTAAACCCTAAACCATAAACCCAAAACCCTACCCTTAACCCTAAACCTTAAACCCAAAATAATAAACCCTAAATGTTAAACCATAAACCCTATACCCTAAACCCTAAACCCTAAACCCTAAACACTAAATTCTAAACCATAAACCCTAACTGTAAATTGAATACCCTAAACCCTAAGCCATAAACCCTTAACCCTAAACCCAAAATGCTAAATCCTACAGCCTAAACCGTAAACCCTAAACTTATACCCCAATTCTAAACCATAAACCAAAACCCTACACCTTAAACCATAATCCTAAACCCTAAATCCTGAACCCCAAATCCTAATCCATAAACCGTAAATAAAATTCTTAAACTCTAAACCCTAAACCCTAAGCCTTAAACCCAAAATCATAAAGCCTAACCCTTGAACCCTAACCCTAAACTCTAAATCCTAAAACCAAAACCCAAAACCCTAACCCTTAAACCCAAAATCATAAACCCTAAACTCTAAACCCTAAATACTATACCATAAACCTAAACCCTAAACCCTAAATCCTAAACCCTAAACCTAAACCCTAAACCATAAATCGTAAACCCTAAATACTAAATCCTAAACACTAAACCCTAAATCTTAAACCCTAAACCTTAAACTGTAAACCCTAAACCTTAAACCCAAAATCATAAACCCTAAACTCTAAACCCTAAACCTTAAACCTAAAATCATAAACCCTAAATGCAAAACCCTAAACCCTAAATCCTAAACCCTAAACCCTACGCCCTAAATTCTAAATAGTACACCCTAAACCCTAAATTCTAAACCATAAACCCTAGGCATAAACCCAATACCGTAAACCCTAAGCCACAAACCCTAAACCCTAAACCTAAAATACTCAATCCTAAACCCTAAACCCTATATCCTATACCCTAAACCAAAACCCTAAACACTAAACCCTAAACCCTATACCCTAAGCCCTAAGCCCTAAACCATAAAATCCTAACCCTAAACCCTAAACCTTAAACCCAAAAGCATAAACCCTAAATGCTAAACCATAAACACTAAATCCTAAACCCTATACCCTAAACCCTAAGCCCTAAATCGTAAACCCTAAACACTAAATTCTAAACCATAAACCCTAACTGTAAACCCGATACCCTAAAACCCTAAGCCATAAACCCTAAACGCTAACCCCAAAATGTTAAATCCTACAGCCTAAACCCTATACCCTAAACCTAAACCCTAAACCCAAAACCCTAAACCCTAATCCTAAACCCAAAACCCTGACCGTCAAATCTAAAACCCTAAACCCTAAACCTTAAACCTAAAATTATAAACCCTAAACCTTCAACCTTAAACCCAAAATAATAAACCCTAAACCCTAAATGATTAACCCAGCACCCTAAACCATAAACGTTAAACCACAAACCTTAAACCATATATCGAAAATCAAAACCCTAAACCCTAAATCCTAAACCGTAAACTCTAAACGCTAATCCTAAACCCTAAACCCTGAACCCCAAATCCTAATCCCTAAACCTTAAACAAAATCGCAAAACCCAAAACCTTAAACCCAAAATCATAAACCTTAAACTCAACCCAACCAGAAAACTAACCCTAACCCTAAACCCAGAACTCTAACCCTAAACCCTAAACCCTAAACCCAAACCCTAAACCCTAAATACTAAACCCTAAACCTAAACCCTAAACCTAAACCGTAAACCATAAACCCAAAAATCTAAACCATAAACCTTAAACCATAAACCCTAAACCCTATACCCTAAATCAAAACCCTAAACCCAAAACCCTAAACCCTAAACTCTAAACCTTAATCAAAAACCCCAAATACTGAACCCCAAAACCTAATTCCTAAACTGTAAACCAAATTCCTAAACTCTAAAACTTAGACCTAAAATCATAAACCCTAACCCTTGAACCCTAACCCTAAACCCTAAACCCTAACTATAAACACTAAATACTAAACCCTAAACCCTAAATTCTAAATCCTAAACATTAAACCCTAAACCTTAAACCTTCAACCCTTAACCCAAATCCAAAACTGTAAAAATCTAATACATAAATTATAAACTCTAAACCCTAAACCCTAAACCCTAAACCCAAAATCATAAACCCTAAATGCTAAACCATAAACCTATAACCCTAAACCCTATACTCTATACCCTGAACCCTAAACCCTAAACCCTAAACATTAAATTCTAAACCATAAACCCTCACCGTAAACTTGATACCCTAAACCCTAAGCCATAAACCCTAAATGCTAAACCCAAAATGCTAAATCCTATAGACTAAACCCTGTACCCTAAACCTAAACCCTAAAACCAAAAACCTAAAACCTAAACCCTAATCATAAACCCAAAACCCTGAACCATAAATCCTAATCCTTAAATTATAAATCGAATTCCAAAACCCTAAACCCTAAACCTAAAACACAAAGTCATAAAGCCTAAACCCTAAACCATAAACCCTGAACCCTAAACCATAAACCTTAAACCATAAATCCTAAACCATATACCCTAAATATAAACCCTAAACCCAAAACCCTAAACCCTAAACTTTAAACCCAAATCCAAAACCCTCATCCCTGAACCACAAATCCTAATCCATAAACCGTAAACAAAATTCTTAAACTCTAAACCCTAAACCCTAAACCTTAAACCTAAAATCATAAAGACTAACTCTTGAACCCTAAACCCAAAACCCAAAACCGAAAATCCTAACCATAAACCCTAAACCTTAAACCCAAAATCATAAACCCTAAACCCTAAACCCTAAATTCTAAAACCTAAATACTAAATCCTAAACCTAAAACCTAAACCCTAAACCCTAAACCCTAAACCCTAAACCATAAACCCTAAATACTAAACCCTAAACCTTAAACCCTAAACCCTAAACCCTAAACCCTAAACCTTAAACCCAAAATCATAAACCCTAAACTCTAAACCCTAAACCTCAAACCCAAAATCATAAACCCTAAACTCTAAACCCTAAACCCTAAACCCTAAACCTTAAACCCAAAATCATAAACCCTAAATGCTAAACCATAAACCCCAAACCCTTAACCCTATGCCCTATGCCCTAAACCGTACACCCTAAATCCTAAACCCTAAATTTGAAACCATAAACCCTAGTCTAAACCCTAAACATAAAATGCTAAATCCTAAACACTAAACCCTATAACCTAAACCTTAAACCTAAACCCTCAACCCAAAACTCTAAACCCTAAACCCTAAACCCAAAACCCTAACCCTAAACCCTAAAACTTAAACCCAAAATAATAAACCCTAAATGCTAAACCATAAACACTAAACCCTATACCATATACCCTAAACCCTAAACTCTAAACCCTAAACACTAAATTCTAAACCATAAACCCTAACTGTAAATCGAATACCCTAAACCCTAAGCCATAACCCTTAACCCTAAACCCAAAATGCTAAATCCTACAGCCTAAACCCTATACCCTAAACCCTAAACCCTAAACCTAAACACTAAACCCTAAACCGTAAACCCTAAACCTATACCCTAAATCTAAACCCTAAACCCAAAACCCTAAACCCTAAACCCTAAACCCTAATCCTAAACCCTAAACCCTGAACCCCAAATCCTAATCCATAAATCGTAAACAAAATTCTTAAATTCTAAACCCTAAACCCTAAGCCTTAAACCCAAAATCATAAAGCCTAACCCTTAAACCCTAACCCTAAACTCTAAATCCTAAACCCAAAACCCAAAACCCTAACCCTTAAACCCAAAATCATAAACCCTAAACTCTAAACCCTGAATACTATACCATAAACCTAAACCCTAATCCATAAACCGTAAACCCTAAATACTAAATCCTAAACCCTACACCCTAAACCTTAAACCCTAAACCTTAAACTCTAAACCGTAAACCTTAAACCCAAAATCATAAACCCTAAACTCTAAACCCTAAACCTTAAACCTAAAATCATAAACCCTAAATGCTAAACCCTAAACCCTAAATCCTAAACCCTAAACCCTGTGCCCTAAATCCTAAATCGTACACCCTAAACCCTAAACCCTAAACCCTAAATTCTAAACCATAAACCCTAGGCATAAACCCAAAACCCTAAACCCTAAACCCTATATCCTATACCCTAAACCAAAACCCTAAACCCAAAACTCTAAACCCTAAACCCAAAACCCAAAACCCTAACCCTAAAATCCTAAATCCTAAACCTAAAATGCTAAATCCTAAACCCTAAACCCTATACCCTAAACCCTAAACCTAAACCCTAAACCCTAAACCCTAAACCCTAAACCTAAACCCTAAACCTTAAACCCAAAATAATAAACCCTAAATGCTAAACCACCTATACTAAACCCTAAACCCTAAACCCTAAACACTAAATTCTAAACCATAAACCCTAACTGTAAATCGAATACCCTAAACCCTAAGCCATAAACACTTAACCATAAACCCAAAATGCTAAATCCTACAGCCTAAACCCTATACCCTAAACCTAAACCCTAAACCCAAAACCCTAAACCCTAAACCCTAAACCCTAATCCTAAGCCCAAAACACTGACCGTGAAATCCAAAACCCAAAACCCTAAACCTTAAACCCAAAATTATAAACCCTAAACCCAAAACCTTCAACCCAAAATCATAAAACCTAAACCCTAAATCATAAACCCTGAACCCTAAACCATAAACATTAAAGCATAAACCCTAAACCATATACCCTAAATCAAAACCCTAATCCCAAAACCCTAAACCCTAAATCCTTAACCCTAAACTTTAAACTCTAATCTTAAACCCTAAACCCTGAACCCCAAATCCTAATCCCTAAACCTTAAACAAAATTCCTAAACTCTAAACCCTAAACCCAAAACCTCAAACCCAAAATCGTAAACTTTAACCCATGAACCCTAACCCTAAACCCAAAATGCAAACCCTATACACTAAACCTTAAACCTAAAATCATAAACCCTAAAACCTAAATCATAAACCCTGAACCCTAAACCAAAAACGTTAAGCCATAAACCCTAAACCATATACCCTAAATCAAAACCCTAAACCCTAAACCCTAAATCCTTAACCCTAAACTCTAAACCCTAATCCAAAACCCTAAACCCTAAACCCAAAATCCTAATCCCTAAACCTTAAACAAAATTCCTAAACTCTAAACCCTAAACCCTAAACCTTAAACCCAAAATTATAAACCTTAACCCTTGAACCCTAACCCTAAACCCAAAACCCTAACCTTAAACCCTAAACCTTAAACCCAAAATCATGAACCCTAAACCATAAACCCAAACCCTAAACCCTAAATACTAAACCCCAAACCTAAACCCTAAACCCTAAACCCTAAACACAAAATGCTAAATCCTAGACCCTAAACCTTAAACCCTAAACCCTAAACCATCGTATTGAATGGTATCAGAGCCATGTTAGGCATATTTAGCATGTTAATAGTAATGTTAATTATAGCCATGGACGGCTAAATCATTATGCCAAGACTGTACTTATGAAATGATACTTAGTTACTTAGCAATTTAGCAAAGTTATCACCTTGTTATACAATATGAATTTGCAATTCTTTAACTGTAAAAATGGAGTTCATGTATGGTGATTTAGGAAAGGTGTTGAGAATGTTTCAAGTAGTTGCGATGCCGACAGGCGGTCGTTAAGCCAATAAGACAGGCGTGTAGACTGCAAGGTACTTTACTTGAAAATCTCTTGTAAAATCCATAGTCCTTAATGTAAAATCCGAGTATGAATCCATAGTTACTATATAAGAATTTGAAATTTCATGTTGTATGACTAGTTGATATCTTTACTAGAATTCTTAGTTTCTTTTTATCGTATCATTAGTATAGTCTAATGGCATTCTCTCTCTATGGATAATAGACAAAGATATCATTAGTGCATTAATATATCTATTTCTAAAACAGAAAATGATTTACAAAATTGGTCTATCCCTAAAGAGCCATTTGAAAAGATTTACCAGTTAGGTAATTTTTCCATGTTTAAAAAATACAATATTAAAACTTGTGAGTCCACTATTGCTATCAATAATTCGCTTGAAGCTATTAAATTGTTGTTATCTGCTGATATTGATAGATATAGGAAGGAATTTAAATTTTTTCATATTGGACTTGTGCAAGTTGCTGTTAAACCTCTTTTCCGTAAAGGCTTGAATATTCCTATTTGTCTGCTTCTTAGAGATGATAGACTACTTAATTTTGATGATTCTGTTAGGAGTATTAGAAAGTAACCTAGCTTATGGACTTTACTTTAATCGTTATCCTAATTTCTTGTTGATATTCATGATCCTAATATTATTGATACTTTGACACTTAATGTCAAAACTAAGAACATGAATAGTAAAATAGATACCAGAGAAATTGCTGTAATATATCGGGTATATTACAAGCTTATGAAAACCACAATAGCCCCAAAGGCTATTGCTTCTAGTGTTAAAGGAGTCACTATGCTTATGGAAGCTAACCAAGAGCATAGTACTACTTTTGTCCCTAGACTCCTTAAGTGGACTGATATTTTAGCTGATGAAGAATGGAAATTTGATTCTATTACGAATCCATTACCCCTTCAACCTGAGACTTCGCAGTTAGATAGGGTTATCCAATTCCCTGACGGATCTATTAACCTTAAGTTTTAAGATCCATTCTTTAGCAGCGTCTTCAAGTAGAAGAATGTCTTCGGCAAGACCCTCTTCTTTTCAACCCCGGGAGGAGGATGAAAATAGTATTAGTCAGCCTGACCATAGAAAATTTCATGGTGTAGATTTCTCCCAGACCGTTCCTAAGGTTTACTATGAAGAGGAGACTCTGGGAAGTCCTACTGCTAGTGATATGAAACCTGTTCATCAAAGAAAAGATTCCGTCGAAGTACTTACTCGATGAGGAAGAATTTGTCCCTAGTAAAAAGAAATTGCATTCTTGGTGGAAAGCCCCTGAACATAAGCAAAAGGTAAATTGGTATAAAGCTACCTACACGGTGGAACAACGAACCTCTTTCAGGGATAAGTGGTTCAAAGATATGAAAAGATTCAAAACCGAAATAGAGTTTTTTAAATGGTTCGAAGCTTCTGGGCAAATTGATGATAAACAGTCATCCCTTCAGGTCCTTATCAACAAATGGTACACCAAAGAACAGGTGGTTGAAAGTATTACTCCTCCTCTAGAAGGACTTAGTATCCCTTACAGGCAAGAAATCCTTAAGGCGGCACCTTTCAAAAAACCCATAGAAAAGGAATCAGCCTTGATAACAGCTGGAGACCTTAATAAGGTTTTTGAACAAAACAATTATACCAACCAGGTACTCCATGTGATATCCCAACAAATTGAGGAACATAAAGGGGATAATTTCAGAGGAATTAGTCAGATAGCTGATAAACCTAGCTCTTCCAAAGTTAGCCCTCAGATTGAGACTAAACCAATTTTTAAGATCCCTGAGTTCTCTAAGGAAAACTTCCCTAAACTTTCCAAAGAGTTCAGTCATTCCAATGAACTGCTAGACAGGATAAATGAACAATTGTCTAAGCTTAATATTACACAAGGTAATAAGCTTAGAACGTTGTTAGAAAGGCATCCTAACAAAAGGAATTATTATCCTAGATCTTCTTTCCCTGATGTTCAATTTGAGGAAGACGTTCTCCATCCAGCATCTGCTGCAGATGGCTCAAGTTTGACTGAATGGAACATAGATGGCATGGCCGAAGGTCAAATTTATTCCAAGCTCCAAGAAATGGGAATGAACATCACAGCATACAAAATGAAAGGTGCTGGTGATAAGGAAGCTGCTAACATGATCATTGCAGGTTTTACAGGAACCCTTAGAAACTGGTGGGACAATTATCTCACTGATCAAAATAGAGCTGATATCCTTGGTGCTATCACTACTAAAGTAGTAATTAAGACTGAGGAAGGAACTAATATCCCTTCAGAAGTGGTCTACGAAGATGCTACAGCCACTCTGCTATATAGTATAGCAAAACATTTCGTGGGAGAACCGCGTCTTTTTCAAGATAGAAGTTTAGAAATCTTGAATAATTTGTACTGCAAGAAATTGACAGATTTCAGATGGTACAAAGACATGTTTTTAAATAAGGTCATGATAAGATCTGATTGCAATAATGATTAAGGGAAAGAACAACTGGAAAATATAAAAGAAAATCTTCCAGAAAAGGAAGAGAACCCAGAGAAAAATCCAAAAGGAAAGGAAAGAGGCAAATCTCTAAAGAGTCTTCTTCAGAAGACACATGCTGGACATGTGGTAAAAAGGGTCACAGATCTAATAAGTGTCCCAGGAATAAGAAGAAAAAGAAGAAGATTAACCTTCTTGAAGTCGATGAAGAAATTAAGCAAAAACTCTTTTCTATCATCGAAGAAGAAGAAGCATCTGATTCAGAATATTCTTCATCCGAAGAAGAAAGTGACGATGAAGAATTTCTTAATGTCGCCCATAATTCAGAATCTGAAGAAGAAGAGTCAGAATGTAATTGCAATGGTGCATTTTGCCTATGTGATAGCAAGACTATCCATTTTATCTCTGAGAAGATCTTTGAAACCCTCTTCTCTACTATTGAGCATATTCAAGATGAAGATGCTAGGAGAAAATACCTCCTTGAACTGAAATTGGTTACAAGGCAAAAGGAAGAGAAGCCTAAAGTAACTCCTTTTAGCATGAAACAAATCATGAGCAGATTTGATTCCAAAAGGAAGAACCCTCATAGAAGAACTTAGAAGAGAAATCAATTCTCTTAAGGAGGATATAAAAGGAATTAAGTCTAGACTTCATAAGATTGAGATAGAAGCTATCAGAAAAACTTCTCAAAGAAGTTAGAAAGGATGAAGGATCCTCTAAAGCCGCTATTGCTTTGGATAATGAAGAAAATGAGGAAGATTCGGATAATGCGGATAGCGAAGCAGGTATCCATGCTATTACCAAAATTAGACCTCAGAGTTCTCATATTATGATTAAACTTGTTATTAATGATCATTTAACTCTTAACAAGATTGCTTTGTTAGATAGTAGTGCGATCGAAATTGCATTATTGAAGGATTAATTCCTACTAAGTACCTTACCAAAGGGACTACCAAATTATCTGGCGCCACGGTGAGCGTATAATTATTGATTATAAGTTATTTGATGTTCATATTTGCAATAATGGTATATGCCTTAAAAATGATTTTGTTATAACTAAAAATATTACTTGAAGAAATTATATTAGGTATACCATTTATTACTCAAATAAAACCATATATTTCGATTTTGATTCTATCAAAACTAAGATCTTAGGAAAAGACATTTCATTTCCTTTTATTAAAACTCTTTCTCACGAAGAAAGTAAATTTTTACATAAACAAAACTGCTTTTAGAATTAATCTAATTTCCAATCGATTTGTTTTCTTAAAGAAGATATAAAATTAAGAAAATTGAGCAAATTTTAAAACCCGGGAATGGTAACTAAGATTTCCAACTTGCAAAAACTTTTGAAAAGGAAATTTGCTCAATTTCAAATGCATTTTGGGTCGAAAAGCCCATCTTGTTGATCTCCCTTATATTGATGGATTCAATGAAAAGGCCATTTCTCAAAGCTAGGCCCATTCAAATGAATCATGATTTAATGGAAATTTGCAAAAGGAGATTAATACTCTTTTGGAAAACAATATTATCGGACCTCTAAGTCTCAGTGGAGTTGTTCGACCTTTTATGTCAACAACGCATTGAGAAGGAGAGCTCTCCTCGACTAGTTATTAATTATAAACCTTTAAATTCTGTTTTAAAGTGGATTAGATATCCGATTCCTAATAAAAGGGATCTTTTAAAGAGAACTTTTAAAGCTAATATTTATAGTAAATTTGATATGAAATCAGGGTTTTGGCAAATTCAGATTTCCGAAAAGGATAAATACAAAACTGCTTTCAATGTCCCGTTTGGACAATATGAATGGAACGTTATGCCTTTTGGGCTTAAGAATGCCCCTTCAGAATTTCAAAATATTATGAATTCCATCTTTAATCATATTAGTCATATTTCAATTGTTTACATTGATGATGTACTAATCTTCTCTGAGGACATTGATTCTCACTTTAAACATTTAAATATATTCTTTAAAATTGTTAAACATAATGGTCTGGTGGTTAGCGCCAAAAAGATTAAACTTTTTCAAACAAAAATTAGATTTCTTGGTCATGATTTATATCAAGGCACTTATAAACCCATTTGCAGAGCCATTGAGTTTTACGATAAATTCCGATGTCATCTTAGACAAAACTTCGATTACAAAGATTTTTGGGTAGTCTTAACTATGTTGCGGACTTCATCCCAAAGGTAAGACAGTTTGTAAACCATTATATGGTGAGCTTAAGAAGACACTGCTCCATGGACAAAAGAACAAACCTCCGCATGATTATTAAGATTAAAGAAATGGTTAAGAGTTTGCCTTGCTTAGGTATCCCTAATCCGGATTCTTTTATGATTGTTGAGACCGATGCTTGGACATCGGTTATGGAGGAGGATTCTCAAGCAAAGAACACGAAAGTCATGAGCAATTAGTTCGTTTTACTTAGAGTTTGGAATCGCTCGGAAAAACTATAGTTTTGTTAAAAAAGAAGTTTTAGCTATTGTCCTTTGCATTACTAAGTTTCAAGATGATTTAATTAATAAGGAATTCTTGCTTAAGGTAGATTGTAAATCGCTAAGGAAATTCTACAAAAGGATGTTAAAAATCTTGTTTCCAAGCAGATATTTGCTAGATGGCAAGCTTTATTGTCGAGTTTTGATTTCCAAGTTGAATATATCAAGGGAAGAAAACTCTCTCCGGATTTTCTAACAAGAGAATTTTGCAGGGAAAAGCATGAGGCCGGTCATAAGGCCAGATTTGGAACAAAGGCCCTTTCCAAGAAAGGGAAAGAAACAGACAAGAAGCCTTCAGCTTCTCCTTTTGCAATCAGGCCATCATTGAACAGCCCAAATAAGTTTTCGGCTCTTGCTAGCCTACCTCCTATCCATCCTTCTCAGGTCATAAGTCCTTTTCCATCTCTACCACCTAGCGCATCATCTTCCAGTCCCTTGATTCTTAAGAAACCCTTTCTTAAAGAATCAGAACCATGTTCATTTTCTCCATCAGGAAAACCTAGATTTTCCTCCCCCCAAACTAAAGACTCATATACAATGAAAGCTCCAGAAAGCTTTAAAGAAGCAGTCTCACCATCATCAAACAAATCCAAAGAACGTGAAGTTTTTGACATTGTTACTTGCGAGTTAATCCTATCCTTGCACTTGACAAGGAATATGAAGGATCTGAAGTCAAGCACTTACTAAAGCCTGTTATACAAGCAGAATTATGTGAATCTGAGAGAATCCACTAAAGACTAGAAAATATTATGAGTTTATTTTGGTTGATACAGGATCCATAGAAGTGGAACATATACTTAAGGCCAACCACGCACACCTGGTTTGTCAAGTATAGCCCCGAATTTTCAAAATCAGTTATCCCTAGATGGTTCTACGAGTGGTGGAACTGTTTTGGAGGAAACCAAAAGGTTTTGCCAAAATTATTTTCAGATAAATATAATCGATTTCAAAGTGAACAAGACATCTCTACTTTGCGAACACATTTAATTGTGCAAATATTTCATCCAAAACGGTATCTTTTATTATCAGTTGGACTTTTGATTCGGTATTTGTGATTAAATATCTCTCAAAAGAGATACTCATCAAAGGATGGTCTCGGCTCCAAAGAAGCTGTTCAACGATCTTCTCTGACCTCTACAAGTGACAAAAGATCATCTTCCAAAAATGATTTGAAGAAAAGGCTTCAAAGGCCTTGTCGGACTTAGATGAGGACAAATCCAATGAAGAAACAGCCTTGCAAAATTAGAAGAAGCCTCGTCCCAAAGTGATGATAATGGAGATATGTTAAGGCCAAAAGCTTTAGCACTATCTTATTCAGATCCCTTTTATGATTAGTTTAATAATCCGATGAGGATGTCAAAATCCGGAATATCGACCTTTGAATAGAGACTCAAAAGTCGGAATTATTAAAAGGGTAAGAGATGAGACTCAAAGAGTTGGAATATCTCTTGATTATTAAATTATTCAGGAGCCAAAAGGAATCCACTCTGATGTAGTTGCCACTACTTTCCAAAAAGAAAGCAGATAATGACAACTTTAATAAAGCAGAATCTCTTTTCAAAAGAAGATGCGACAAGATTAAAGAAGATGCTTTCTCCAACCAATAAGAGAAAAGCACATATTCTCCAATCACCTCCGTAAGTCTATATAAGACTCATTTGTAAAAGAAGAAGGCATCAGAAATTCCACACTAGATTTTCTTTTAGCCTTTGGTATTTGGTTGTAATGTTTTCTCTTTTCGCTTGGATGTTTGCTTCCTTTTCCGTTGCAGTTTGAATAAAAGAAGTGAGTTCTTGTATAACTTTCTCTCTTGTTTATATTTTATTTTCGCTTGGATGTTTGCTTCCTTTTCCGTTGCAGTTTGAATAAAAGAAGTGAGTTCTTGTATAACTTTCTCTCTTGTTTATATTTTATTTAAGTGTTATTACTGTTAAATGCTACGATCGTTTTGAATAATAATATTAGGATCATGAATATCAACAGTAAAATTAGGATAACAGTTAAAGTAAACTGGTCCATAAGCTAGGTTACTTTCTAATACTCCTAACAGAGAATCATCAAAATTAAGTAGTCTATCATCTCTAAGAAGCAGACAAATAGGAATATTCAAGCCTTTACGGAAAAGAGGTTTAACAGCAACTTGCACAAGTCCAATATGAAGAAATTTAAATTCCTTCCTATATCTATCAATATCAGCAGATAACAACAATTTAATAGTTTCAAGCGAATTATTGATAGCAATAGTGGACTCACAAGTTTTAATATTGTATTTTTTAAACATGGAAAAATTACCTAACTGGTAAATCTTTTCAAATGGCTCTTTAGGGATAGACCAATTTTGTAAATCATTTTCTGCTTTAGAAATAGATATATTAATGTAATTAACAGTCGTCTATTATCCATAGAGAGAGAATGCCATTAGACTATACTAATGATACGATAAAAAGAAACTAAGCATTCTAGTAAAGATATCAACTAGTCATACAACATGAAATTTCAAATTCTTATATAGTAACTATGGATTCATACTCGGATTTTACATTAAGGACTATGGATTTTACAAGAGATTTTCAAGTAAAGTACCTTGCAGTCTACACGCCTGTCTTATTGGCTTAACGACCGCCTGTCGGCATCGCAACTACTTGAAACATTCTCAACACCTTTCCTAAATCACCATACATGAACTCCATTTTTACAGTTAAAGAATTGCAAATTCATATTGTATAACAAGGTGATAACTTTGCTAAATTGCTAAGTAACTAAGTATCATTTCATAAGTACAGTCTTGGCATAATGATTTAGCCGTCCATGGCTATAATTAACATTACTATTAACATGCTAAATATGCCTAACATGGCTCTGATACCATTCAAAACGATCGTAGCATTTAACAGTAATAACACTTAAATAAAATATAAACAAGAGAGAAAGTTATACAAGAACTCACTTCTTTTATTCAAACTGCAACGGAAAAGGAAGCAAACATCCAAGCGAAAAGAGAAAACATTACAACCAAATACCAAAGGCTAAAAGAAAATCTAGTGTGGAATTTCTGATCTCTTCTTCTTTTACAAATGAGTCTTATATAGACTTCTGGAGGGTGATTGGAGAATATGTGCTTTTCTCTTATTGGTTGGAGAAAGCATCTTCTTTAATCTTGTCTGGCATCTTCTTTTTGAAAAGAGATTCCTGCTTTATTAAAGTTGTCGGCCATCTGCTTTTCTTTTTTGGAAAGTAGTGGCGGCTACACTGTAGTGGGATTCCTTTTGGCTCCACTGAATAATTTAATAATCAAGAGATATTCCAACTCTTTGAGTCTCATCTCTTACCCTTTTAATAATTCCGACTTTTGAGTCTCTATTCAAAGGGTCAGTAATTCCGGATTTTGACATCCTCTACTGGATTATTAAACTAATCATAAAAGGGATCTGAATAAGATAGTGCTAAAGCTTTTGGCCTTAACATATCTCCATTATCATCACTTTGGGACGAGGCTTCTTCTAACACCGCAAAGGTTGTTTCTTCATGGATTTGTCCTCATCTAAGTCCGACAAGGCCTTTGAAGACTTTTCTTCAAATCATTTTTGGAAGATGATCTTTTGTCACTTGTAGAGGCTGTAGAAGATCGTTGAACAGCTTCTTTGGGAGCTGGAGACCATCCTTTGATGTGTATCTCTTTTGAGAGATATTTAATCCTGTCAAATACCGAATCAAAAAGTCCAACGATAATAAAAGATACCCGTTTTGGATGAAATATTTGCACAATTTAATGTGTTCGCAAAGTAGAGATGTCTTGTTCATTTGAAACCGATTATATTTATCAAAATAATTTTGGCAAAACCTTTTGGTTTCTCCAAAACAGTTCCACCACTGTAGAACCATCTAGGATAATCGATTTTGAAAATTGGGCTATACTTGACAAACCAGGTGTGCGTGGTTGGCCTTAAGTATAGAAAATTAAACCATGCATTTTTATAATCATACCAATTATAGGTTTGAGGCCTATGTTCTCTTGAAAGATTAACTGGAGTATGTAAATGATCGACTATCCAGTCGAATGGAGAAAAAACTCTTTTAATAGTGAATTTGGAATATGCAATGCTATCCGGATCTGAATCATGGCTAAGTTTATGTTCCACTTCTATGGATCCTGTATCAACCAAAATAAACTCATAATATTTTCTAGTCTTTAGTGGATTCTCTATATCCACATAATTCCTGTTTGTATAACAGGGCTTTAGTAAGTGCTTGACTTCGTATCCTTCATATTCCTTGTCAAGTGCAAGGATAGGATTAACCTGCAAAGTAACAATGTCAAAAACTTCACGTTCTTTGGATTTGTTTGATGATGGTGAGACTGCTTCTTTAAAGCTTTCTGGAGCTTTCATTGTATATGAGTCTTTAGTTTGGGGGGAGGAAAATCTAGGTTTTCCTGATGGAGAAAATGAACATGGTTCTGATTCTTTAAGAAAGGGTTTCTTAAGAATCAAGGGACTGGAAGATGATGCGCTAGGTGGTAGCGATGGAAAAGGACTTATGACCTGAGAAGGATGGATAGGAGGTAGGCTAGCAAGAGCCGAAAACTTATTTGGGCTGTTCAGTGATGGCCTGATTGCAAAAGGAGAAGTCAAGGCTTTTGTCTGCTTCGTTTCCCTTTTCTTGAAAGGGCCTTTTGTTCCAAATCCCGCCTTATGACCGGCCTCATGCTTTTCCCTGCAAAAATGCTCTTGTTAGAAAATCCGGGAGAGAGTTTTCTTCCCCTTTGATATATTCAACTTGGAAATCAAAACTCGACAATAAAGCTTGCCATCTAGCAAATATCTGTTTGGAAACAAGATTTTTAACATCCTTTTGTAGAATTTCTTAGCATTTACAATCTACCTTAAGCAAGAATTCCTTATTAATTAAATCATCTTGAAACTTAGTAATGCAAAGGACAATAGCTAAAACTTCCTTTTAACAAGATTATAGTTTTTCTGAGCGAATTCCAAACTCCTAAGTAAAACGAACTAATTGCTCATGACTTTCGTGTGTTCTCTTTGCTTGAGAATCCTCCATAACCGATGTCCAAGCATCGTCTCAACAATCATAAAAGAATACGGAATAGGGATACCTAAGCAAGGCAAACTCTTAACCAATTCTTTAATCTTAATAAATGCTGAGGTATGTTCTTTTGTCCATGGAACAGGTGTCTTCTTAATCCTGTCATATAATGGTTTACAAACCTGTCTTACCTTTGGGATGAAGTCCGCAACATAGTTAAGACTACCCAAAAATCTTTGTAACTGAGTTTTGTCTAAGATGACATCGAAATTTATCGTAAAACTCAATGGCTCGCAAATGGGTTTATAAGTGCCTTGATATAAATCATGACCAAGAAATCTAATTTTTGTTTGAAAAGTTTAATCTTTTGGCGCTAACCACTGCACCATTATGTTTAACAATTTTAAAGAATATATTTAAATGTTTAAAGTGAGAATCAATGTCCTCAGAGAAGATTAGTACATCATCAATGTAAACAATTGAAATATGACTAATATGATTAAAGATGGAATTCATAATATTTTGAAATTCTGAAGGGGCATTCTTAAGCCCAAAAGGCATAACGTTCCATTCATATTGTCCAAACGGGACATTGAAAGCAGTTTTGTATTTATCCTTTTCGGAAATCTGAATTTGCCAAAACCCTGATTTCATATCAAATTTACTATAAATATTAGCTTTAAAAGTTCTCTTTAAAAGATCCCTTTTATTAGGAATCGGATATCTAATCCACTTTAAAACAGAATTTAAAGGTTTATAATTAATAACTAGTCGAGGAGAGCCTCTCTCCTTCTCAGCAGCGTTGTTGACATAAAAGGCTGAACAACTCCACGGAGACTTAGAGGGTCTGATAATATTGTTTTCCAAAAGAGTATTAATCTCCTTTTTGCAAATTTCCATTAAATCATGATTCATTTGAATGGGCCTAGCTTTCGTAGAAATGGCCTTTTCATTGAATCCATCAATATAAGGGAGATCAACAGTATGGGCTTTTCTGACCCAAAATGCATTTGGAAATTCAGAGCAAATTTCCTTTTCAAAAGTTTTTTGCAAGTTGGAAATCTTAGTTACCATTCCCGGGGTTTTTAAAATTTGCTCAATTTTCTTAATTTTTATATCTTCTTTAAGAAAACAAATCTGATTGGAAATTAGATTAATTCTAAAAGCAGTTTGTTTATGTAAAAATTTACTTTCTTCGTGAGAAAGAGTTTTAATAAAAGGAAATGAAATGTCTTTTCCTAAGATCTTAGTTTTGATAGAATCAAAATCAGAAATATATGGTTTTATTTGAGTAATAAATGGTATACCTAATATAATTTCTTCGTTAATATTTTTAGTTATAACAAAATCATTTTTAAGGCATATACCATTATTGCAAATATGAGCATCAAATAACTTATAATCAATAATTATACGTTCACCTGTGGCGCTGTATAATTTGGTAGTCCCTTTGGTAAGGTACTTAGTAGGAATTAATCCTTCAATAATGCAATTTCGATCTGCACCACTATCTAACAAAGCAATCTTGTTAAGAGTTAAATGATCATTAATAACGAGTTTAATCATAATATGAGAACTCTGAGGTCTAATTTTGGTAATAGCATGGATACCTGCTTCGCTATCCGCATTATCCGCATCTGCCTCATGTTCTTCATTATCCAAAGCAATAGCGGCTTTAGAGGATCCTTCATCCTTTCTAACTTCTTTGAGAAGTTTTTGATGATAGCTTCTATCTCAATCTTATGAAGTCTAGACTTAATTCCTTTTATATCCTCCTTAAGAGAATTGATTTCTCTTCTAAGTTCTTCTACTGAGGGTTCTTCCTTTTTGGAATCAAATCTGTTCATGATTTGTTTCATGCTAAAAGGAGTTACTTTAGGCTTCTCTTCCTTTTGCCTTGTAACCAATTTCTGCAGTTCAAGGAGGTATTTTCTCCTAGCATCTTCATCTTGAATATGCTCAATAGTAGAGAAGAGGGTTTCAAATGTCTTCTCGGAGATAACATGGATAGTCTTGCTATCACATAGGCAAAATGCACCATTGCAATTACATTCGACTCTTCTTCTTCGATTCGAATTATGGGCGACATTAAGAAATTCTTCATCGTCACTTTCTTCTTGGATGAAGAATATTACGAATCGGATGCTTCTTCTTCTTCGATGATAGAAAAGAGTTTTTGCTTAATTTCTTCATCGACTTCAAGAAGGTTAATCTTCTTCTTTTCTTCTTATTCTGGGACACTTATTAGATCTGTGACCCTTTTACCACATGTCCGAGATTTGTCTTAGAAGACTCTTTAGAGATTTGCCTCTTTCCTTTCCTTTTGGATTTTTCTCTGGTTCTCTTCCTTTCTGGAAGATTTTCTTTATATTTTCCATTGTTCTTTCCCCTTTTTCCCTGCTTTCCTAGCGGATGGAGGTTTAAGTAATGGAAATCCAAAATCTTGGCAAAACTACCAAGTTACGCATATGTAGTTTTTGATCTTTCTTAAGTTGTTCCTTTAACTTAAGATCAGCACATAGCTCCATAGCTACAACATTAATATCTTGATAAGATCTCCGTATGCGGTTGAGAATACGGAATCTTTCCTTCGCATCTATCTCTTATTTTTGATCTTACCTTTTCAGAAAGTGAGTGGGTAATCCACGATAAAGCGTTCTTTCCAATAATCATTATTGCAATCGATCTTATCATGACCTTATTTAAAAACATGTCTTTGTACCATCCAAATCATAATTTCTTGAAGTACAAATTATTCAAGATTTCTAAACTTCTATACTTGAAAAGAATCGGTTCTCCCACGAAATGTTTTGCTATACTATATAGCGAGTGGTCAGTAGCATCTTCGTAGACCATACGAAGGGATATTAGTTCCTTCCTCGGTCTTAATTACTACTTTAGTAGTGATAGCACCAAGGATATCAGCTCTATTTTGATCAGTGAGATAATTGTCCCACCAGTTTCTAAGGGTTCCTGTAAAACCTGCAATGATCATGTTAGCAGCTTCCTTATCACCAGCACCTTTCATTTTGTATGCTGTGATGTTCATTCCCATTTCTTGGAGCTTGGAATAAATTTGACCTTCGGCCATGCCATCTATGTTCCATTCAGTCAAACTTGAGCCATCTGCAGCAGATGCTGGATGGAGAACGTCTTCCTCAAATTGAACATCAGGGAAAGAAGATCTAGGATAATAATTCCTTTTGTTAGGATGCCTTTCTAACAACGTTCTAAGCTTATTACCTTGTGTAATATTAAGCTTAGACAATTGTTCATTTATCCTGTCTAGCAGTTCATTGGAATGACTGAACTCTTTGGAAAGTTTAGGGAAGTTTTCCTTAGAGAACTCAGGGATCTTAAAAATTGGTTTAGTCTCAATCTGAGGGCTAACTTTGGAAGAGCTAGGTTTATCAGCTATCTGACTAATTCCTCTGAAATTATCCCCTTTATGTTCCTCAATTTGTTGGGATATCACATGGAGTACCTGGTTGGTATAATTGTTTTGTTCAAAAACCTTATTAAGGTCTCCAGCTGTTATCAAGGCTGATTCCTTTTCTATGGGTTTTTTGAATGGTGCCGCCTTAAGGATTTCTTGCCTGTAAGGGATACTAAGTCCTTCTAGAGGAGGAGTAATACTTTCAACCACCTGTTCTTTGGTGTACCATTTGTTGATAAGGACCTGAAGGGATGACTGTTTATCATCAATTTGCCCAGAAGCTTCGAACCATTTAAAAAACTCTATTTCGGTTTTGAATCTTTTCATATCTTTGAACCACTTATCCCTGAAAGAGGTTCGTTGTTCCACCGTGTAGGTAGCTTTATACCAATTTACCTTTTGCTTATGTTCAGGGGCTTTCCACCAAGAATGCAATTTCTTTTTACTAGGGACAAATTCTTCCTCATCGGTAAGTACTCAGCGGAATCTTTTCTTTGATGAACAGGTTTCATATCACTAGCAGTAGGACTTCCCAGAGTCTCCTCTTCATAGTAAACCTTAGGAACGGTCTGGGAGAAATCTACACCATGAAATTTTCTATGGTCAGGCTGACTAATACTATTTTCATCCTCCTCCCGGGGTTGAAAAGAAGAGGGTCTTGCCGAAGACATTCTTCTACTTGAAGACGCTTGGCTAAAAGAACTGGATATTAAAACTTAAGGTTAATAGATCCGTCAGGGAATTGGATAACCCTATCTAACTGCGAAGTCTCAGGTTGAAGGGGTAATGGATTAAATAATAGAATCAAATTTCCATTCTTCATCACTAAAATATCACCACTTAAGGAGTCTAGGGACAAAAGTAGTACTATGCTCTTGGTTAGCTTCCATAAGCATAGTGACTCCTTTAACACTAGAAGCAATAGCCTTTGGGGCTATTGTGGTTTTCATAAGCTTGTAATATACCCGATATATTACAGCAATTTCTCTGGTATCTATTTTACTATTCATGTTCTTAGTTTTGACATTAAGTGTCAAAGTATCAATAATATTAGGATCATGAATATCAACAGTAAAATTAGGATAACAGTTAAAGTAAACTGGTCCATAAGCTAGGTTACTTTCTAATACTCCTAACAGAGAATCATCAAAATTAAGTAGTCTATCATCTCTAAGAAGCAGACAAATAGGAATATTCAAGCCTTTACGGAAAAGAGGTTTAATAAAGAACTTGCACAAGTCCAATATGAAGAAATTTAAATTCCTTCCTATATCTATCAATATCAGCAGATAACAACAATTTAATAGTTTCAAGCGAATTATTGATAGCAATAGTGGACTCACAAGTTTTAATATTGTATTTTTTAAACATGGAAAAATTACCTAACTGGTAAATCTTTTCAAATGGCTCTTTAGGGATAGACCAATTTTGTAAATCATTTTCTGTTTTAGAAATAGATATATTAATGAATTAGATATCTTTGTCTATTATCCATAGAGAGAGAATGCCATTAGACTATACTAATGATACGATAAAAAGAAACTAAGCATTCTAGTAAAGATATCAACTAGTCATACAACATGAAATTTCAAATTCTTATATAGTAACTATGGATTCATACTCGGATTTTACATTAAGGACTATGGATTTTACAAGAGATTTTCAAGTAAAGTACCTTGCAGTCTACACACTGCCTTATTGGCTTAACACGACTCTTTGTCGGCATCGCAACTACTTGAAACATTCTCAACACCTTTCCTAAATCACCATACATGAACTCCATTTTTACAGTTAAAGAATTGCAAATTCATATTGTATAACAAGGTGATAACTTTGCTAAATTGCTAAGTAACTAAGTATCATTTCATAAGTACAGTCTTGGCATAATGATTTAGCCGTCCATGGCTATAATTAACATTACTATTAACATGCTAAATATGCCTAACATGGCTTTGATACCGGTTTTGAATCTTTTCATATCTTTGAACCACTTATCCCTGAAAGAGGTTCGTTGTTCCACCGTGTAGGTAGCTTTATACCAATTTACCTTTTGCTTATGTTCAGGGGCTTTCCACCAAGAATGCAATTTCTTTTTACTAGGGACAAATTCTTCCTCATCAGAAGTAAGTACTCCTCCTCTAGAAGGACTTAGTATCCCTTACAGGCAAGAAATCCTTAAGGCGGCACCTTTCAAAAAACCCATAGAAAAGGAATCAGCCTTGATAACAGCTGGAGACCTTAATAAGGTTTTTGAACAAAACAATTATACCAACCAGGTACTCCATGTGATATCCCAACAAATTGAGGAACATGAAGGGGATAATTTCAGAGGAATTAGTCAGATAGCTGATAAACCTAGCTCTTCCAAAGTTAGCCCTCATATTGAGACTAAACCAATTTTTAAGATCCCTGAGTTCTCTAAGGAAAACTTCCCTAAACTTTCCAAAGAGTTCAGTCATTCCAATGAACTGCTAGACAGGATAAATGAACAATTGTCTAAGCTTAATATTACACAAGGTAATAAGCTTAGAACGTTGTTAGAAAGGCATCCTAACAAAAGGAATTATTATCCTAGATCTTCTTTCACGATGTTCAATTTGAAGGCGTTCTCCATCCAGCATCTGCTGCAGATGGCTCAAGTTTGACTGAATGGAACATAGATGGCATGGCCGAAGGTCAAATTTATTCCAAGCTCCAAGAAATGGGAATGAACATCACAGCATACAAAATGAAAGGTGCTGGTGATAAGGAAGCTGCTAACATGATCATTGCAGGTTTTACAGAACCTTATAAACGGTGGGACAATTATCTCACTGATCAAAATAGAGTTGATATCCTTGGTGCTATCACTACTAAAGTAGTAATTAAGACTGAGGAAGGAACTAATATCCCTTCAGAAGTGGTCTACGAAGATGCTACAGCCACTCTGCTATATAGTATAGCAAAACATTTCGTGGGAGAACGCGTCTTTTCAAGATAGAAGTTTAGAAATCTTGAATAATTTGTCTTGCAAGAAATTGTGATTTCAGATGGTACAAAGACATGTTTTTAAATAAGGTCATGATAAGATCTGATTGCAATAATGATTATTGGAAAGAACGCTTTATCAGCGGATTACCCACTCACTTCTTTGAAAGGTAAGATCAAAATAAGAGATAGATGCGAAGGAAAGATTCCGTATTCTCAACCGCATACGGAGATCTTATCGATATTATTAATGTTGTAGCTATGGAGCTATGTACTGATCTTAAGTTAAAGGAACAACTTAAGAAAGATCAAAAACTACATATGCGTAACTTGGTAGTTTTTGCCAAGATTTTGGATTTCCATTACTTAAACCTCCATCTGCTAGAAGCGGGAAAAGGGAAAGAACAATGGAAAATATAAAAGAAAATCTTCCGGAAAGGAAGAGAACCAGAGAAAAATCCAAAAGGAAAGGAAAGAGGCAAATCTCTAAAGAGTCTTCTTGAAGACACATCTTTGAACATGTGGTAAAAAGGGTCACGGATCTAATAAGTGTCGGGAATAAGAAGAAAAGAAGAAGATTAACCTTCTTGAAGTCGATGAAGAAATTAAGCAAAAACTCTTTTCTATCATCGAAGAAGAAGCATCGATTCGAATATTCTTCATCCGAAGAAGAAAGTGACGATGAAGAATTTCTTAATGTCGCCCATAATTCGAATCAAGAAGAAGAGTCGAATGTAATTGCAATGGTGCATTTTGCCTATGTGATAGCAAGACTATCCATGTTATCTCTGAGAAGACTGTTGAAACCCTCTTCTCTACTATTGAGCATATTCAAGATGAAGATGCTAGGAGAAAATACCTCCTTGAACTGCAGAAATTGGTTACAAGGCAAAAGGAAGAGAAGCCTAAAGTAACTCCTTTTAGCATGAAACAAATCATGAGCATTTGATTCCAAAAAGGAAGAACCCTCGATAGAAGAACTTAGAAGAGAAATCAATTCTCTTAAGGAGGATATAAAAGGAATTAAGTCTAGACTTCATAAGATTGAGATAGAAGCTATCACTGAAAAACTTCTCAAAGAAGTTAGAAAGGATGAAGGATCCTCTAAAGCCGCTATTGCTTTGGATAATGAAGAACATGAGGCAGATGCGGATAATGCGGATAGCGAAGCAGGTATCCATGCTATTACCAAAATTAGACCTCAGAGTTCTCATATTATGATTAAACTCGTTATTAATGATCATTTAACTCTTAACAAGATTGCTTTGTTAGATAGTGGTGCGGTCGAAATTGCATTATTGAAGGATTAATTCCTACTAAGTACCTTACCAAAGGGACTACCAAATTATCTGATACGGTGAGCGTATAATTATTGATTATAAGTTATTTGATGCTCATATTTGCAATAATGGTATATGCCTTAAAAATGATTTTGTTATAACTAAAAATATTAACGAAGAAATTATATTAGGTATACCATTTATTACTCAAATAAAACCATATATTTCTGATTTTGATTCTATCAAAACTAAGATCTTAGGAAAAGACATTTCATTTCCTTTTATTAAAACTCTTTCTCACGAAGAAAGTAATTTTTTACATAAACAAACTGCTTTTAGAATTAATCTAATCTCCAATCAGTTGTTTTCTTAAAGAAGATATAAAAATTAAGAAAATTGAGCAAATTTTAAAAACCCGAATGGTAACTAAGATTTCCAACTTGCAAAAACTTTTGAAAAGGAAATTTGCTCAATTTCAAATGCATTTTGGGTCGAGAAAAGCCCATCTTTGATCTCCCTTATATTGATGGATTCAATGAAAAGGCCATTTCTACAGCTAGGCCCATTCAAATGAATCATGATTTAATGGAAATTTGCAAAAGGAGATTAATACTCTTTTGGAAAACAATATTATCGACCCTCTAAGTCTCAGTGAGTTGTTCGACCTTTTATGTCAACAACGCTTTGAGAAAGAGAGAGCTCTCCTCGACTAGTTATTAATTATAAACCTTTAAATTACATTTTAAAGTGGATTAGATATCCGATTCCTAATAAAGGGATCTTTTAAAGAGAACTTTTAAAGCTAATATTTATAGTAAATTTGATATGAAATCGGGGTTTTGGCAAATTGATTTCGAAAGGATAAATACAAAGCGCTTTCAATGTCCCGTTTGGACAATATGAATGGAACGTTATGCCTTTTGGGCTTAAGAATGCCCCTTCAGAATTTCAAAATATTATGAATTACATCTTTAATCATATTAGTCATATTTCAATTGTTTACATTGATGATGTACTAATCTTCTCTGAGGACATTGATTCTCACTTTAAACATTTAAATATATTCTTTAAAATTGTTAAACATAATGGTCTGGTGGTTAGCGCCAAAAAGATTAAACTTTTTCAAACAAAAATTAGATTTCTTGGTCATGATTTATATCAAGGCACTTATAAACCCATTTGCAGAGCCATTGAGTTTTCTGATAAATTCCCTGATGTCATCTTAGACAAAACTCAGTTACAAAGATTTTTGGGTAGTCTTAACTATGTTGCGGACTTCATCCCAAAGGTAAGACAGGTTTGTAAACCATTATATGACAAAGCTTAAGAAGACACTGCTCCATGGACAAAAGAACAAACCTCCATGATTATTACGATTAAAGAAATGGTTAAGAGTTTGCCTTGCTTAGGTATCCTAATCGGATTCTTTTATGATTGTTGAGGCGATGCTTGGACATCGGTTATGGAGGATTCTCAAGCAAAGAGAACACGAAAGTCATGAGCAATTAGTTCGTTTTACTTAGGAGTTTGGAATTAGCTCGGAAAAACTATAGTCTTGTTAAAAGGAAGTTTTAGCTATTGTCCTTTGCATTACTAAGTTTCAAGATGATTTAATTAATAAGGAATTCTTGCTTAAGGTAGATTGTAAATCTGCTAAGGAAATTCTACAAAAGGATGTTAAAAATCTTGTTTCCAAACAGATATTTGCTAGATGGCAAGCTTTATTGTCGAGTTTTGATTTCCAAGTTGAATATATCAAAGGGGAAGAAAACTCTCTCCCGGATTTTCTAACAAGAGAATTTTTGCAGGGAAAAGCATGAGGCCGGTCATAAGGCGGGATTTGGAACAAAGGCCCTTTCCAAGAAAAGGGAAAAGAAACAGACAAGAAGCCTTCAGCTTCTCCTTTTGCAATCAGGCCATCACTGAACAGCCCAAATAAGTTTTCGGCTCTTGCTAGCCTACCTCCTATCCATCCTTCTCAGGTCATAAGTCCTTTTCCATCGCTACCACCTAGCGCATCATCTTCCATCCCTTGATTCTTAAGAAACCCTTTCTTAAGAATCGTAACCATGTTCATTTTCTCCATCAGAAAACCTAGATTTTCCTCCCCAAACTAAAGACTCATATACAATGAAAGCTCGAAAGCTTTAAAGAAGCAGTCTCACCATCATCAAACAAATCCAAAGAACGTGAAGTTTTTGACATTGTTACTTTGCAGGTTAATCCTATCCTTGCACTTGACAAGGAATATGAAGGATACGAAGTCAAGCACTTACTAAAGCCATTATACAAGCAGAATTATGTGAATCTGAGAGAATCCACTAAAGACTAGAAAATATTATGAGTTTATTTTGGTTGATATAGGATCCATAGAAGTGGAACATAAACTTAGCCATGATTCAGATCCGGATAGCATTGCATATTCCAAATTCACTATTAAAAGAGTTTTTTCTCCATTCGATGGATAGTCGATCATTTACATACTCGATTAATCTTTCAAGAGAACATAGGCCTCAAACCTATAATTGGTATGATTATAAAAATGCATGGTTTAACTTTCTATACTTAAGTCCAACCACTAACACATGGTTTGTCAAGTATAGCCCCGAATTTTCAAAATCGATTATCCTAGATGGTTCTGCAGTGGTGGAACTGTTTTGGAGAAACCAAAAGGTTTTGCCAAAATTATTTTCAGATAAATATAATAATTTTCAAACTTAACAAGACATATCTACTTTTCAAGATCACATTAAATTGTGCAAATATTTCATCCAAAAACGTGTATCTTTTATTATCAGTTGGACTTTTTCGATTCGGTATTTGGAGGATTAAATATCTCTCAAAAGAGATACTCATCAAAGGATGGTCTCGGCTCCCAAAGAAGGCGTTTCAACGATCTTCTCTGACTCTACAAGTGACAAAAGATAATCTTCCAAAAATGATTTGAAGAAAAGGCTTCAAAAGGCCTTGTCGGACTTAGATGAGGACAAATCAATGAAGAAAGCACCTTGCAATTTGTTAGAAGAAGCCTCGTCCCAAAGTGATGATAATGGAGATATGTTAAGGCCAAAAGCTTTAGCACTATCTTATTCAGATCCCTTTTATGATTAGTTTAATAATCCAGTAGAGGATGTCAAAATCCGGAATTACTGACCCTTTGAATAGAGACTCAAAAGTCGGAATTATTAAAAGGGAATATCTCTTGATTATTAAATTATTCAGTGGAGCCAAAAGGAATCCCACTACAGTGTAGTCGCCACTACTTTCCAAAAAAGAAAAGCAGATGGCCGACAACTTTAATAAAGCAGGAATCTCTTTTCAAAAAGAAGATGCCAGACAAGATTAAAGAAGATGCTTTCTCCAACCAATAAGAGAAAAGCACATATTCTCCAATCACCCTCCAGAAGTCTATATAAGACTCATTTGTAAAAGAAGAAGGCATCAGAAATTCCACACTAGATTTTCTTTTAGCCTTTGGTATTTGGTTGTAATGTTTTCTCTTTTCGCTTGGATGTTTGCTTCCTTTTCCGTTGCAGTTTGAATAGAGACTCAAAAGTCGGAATTATTAAAAGGGTAAGAGATGAGACTCAAAGAGTTGGAATATCTCTTGATTATTAAATTATTCAGTGGAGCCAAAAGGAATCCCACTACAGTGTAGTCGCCACTACCTTAAGTGGACTGATATTTTAGCTGATGAAGAATGGAAATTTGATTCTATTACGAATCCATTACCCCTTCAACCTGAGACTTCGCAGTTAGATAGGGTTATCCAATTCCCTGACGGATCTATTAACCTTAAGTTTTTAAGATCCAGTTCTTTTAGCCAAGCGTCTTCAAGTAGAAGAATGTCTTCGGCAAGACCCTCTTCTTTTCAACCCCGGGAGGAGGATGAAAATAGTATTAGTCAGCCTGACCATAGAAAATTTCATGGTGTAGATTTCTCCCAGACCGTTCCTAAGGTTTACTATGAAGAGGAGACTCTGGGAAGTCCTACTGCTAGTGATATGAAACCTGTTCATCAAAGAAAAGATTCCGTCGGAGTACTTACTTCTGATGAGGAAGAATTTGTCCCTAGTAAAAAGAAATTGCATTCTTGGTGGAAAGCCCCTGAACATAAGCACAAGGTAAATTGGTATAAAGCTACCTACACGGTGGAACAACGAACCTCTTTCAGGGATAAGTGGTTCAAAGATATGAAAAGATTCAAACCGAAATAGAGTTTTTAAATGGTTCAAGCTTCGGGCAAATTGATGATAAGCAGTCATCCCTTGGTCCTTATCAACAAATGGTACACCAAGAACAGGTGGTTGAAAGTATTACTCCTCATAGAAGGACTTAGTATCCCTTAAGCAAGAAATCCTTAGGCGGCACATTTCAAAACCCATAGAAAGAATCGGCCTTGATACAGTGGAGACCTTAATAAGGTTTTGAACAAAACAATTATACCAACCGGGTACTCATGTGATATCCCAACAAATTGAGGAACATAAAGGGGATAATTTGAGGAATTAGTCGGATAGTGATAAACCTAGCTCTTCCAAAGTTAGCCCTCAGTTGAGACTAAACCAATTTTAAGATCCCCGAGTTCTCTAAGGAAAACTTCCTAAACTTTCCAAAGAGTTCGATCATTCCAATGAGCGCTAGGACAGATAAATGAACAATTGTCTAAGCTTAATATTACACAAGGTAATAAGCTTAGAACGTTGTTAGAAAGGCATCCTAACAAAAGGAATTATTATCTAGATCTTCTTTCCACGATGTTCAATTTGAGGAAGACGTTCTCCATCCGGCATCTGCTGCGGATAGCTCAAGTTTGTTGAATGGAACATAGATGGCATGGCGAAGGTCAAATTTATTCAAGCTCCAAGAAATGGGAATGAACATCACGTACAAAATGAAAGGTCTTTGGTGATAAGGAAGTCGCTAACATGATCATTGCGGAGTTTCGGGAACCCTTATAAACGGTGGGACAATTATCTCACCATCAAAATAGAGTGATATCCTTGGTGCTATCACTACTAAAGTAGTAATTAAGGCGAGGAAGGAACTAATATCCCTTCGTAGTGGTCTCTGAAGATGCTACTGCCACTGCTGCTATATAGTATAGCAAAACATTTCGTGGGAGAACGCGTCTTTCAAGATAGAAGTTTAGAAATCTTGAATAATTTGTCTTGCAAGAAATTGTGATTTCAGATGGTACAAAGACATGTTTTTAAATAAGGTCATGATAAGATCGATTGCAATAATGATTATTGGAAAGAACGCTTTATCGGCGGATTACCCACTCCTTTCTTTGAAAAGGTAAGATCAAAAATAAGAGATAGATGCGAAGGAAAGATTCCGTATTCTCAATGGCATACGGAGATCTTATCGATATTATTAATGTTGTAGCTATGGAGCTATGTACCGATCTTAAGTTAAAGGAACAACTTAAGAAAGATCAAAACTACATATGCAGAACTTGGTAGTTTTGCCAAGATTTTAGATTTCCATTACTTAAACCTCCATCTGCTAGGAAAGCGAGGAAAAGGAAAGAACAAGCTGGAAAATATAAAAGAAAATCTTCGGAAAGGAAGAGAACCAGAGAAAAATCCAAAAGGAAAGGAAAGAGGCAAATCTCTAAGAAGTCTTCTTGAAGACACATCTTTGAACATGTGGTAAAAAGGGTCACGAATCTAATAAGTGTCCAGAATAAGAAGAAAAGGAAGAAGATTAACCTTCTTGAAGTCGATGAAGAAATTAAGCAAAAACTCTTTTCTATCATCGAAGAAGAAGAAGCATCTGATTCAGAATATTCTTCATCCGAAGAAGAAAGTGACGATGAAGAATTTCTTAATGTCACCCATAATTCGAATCAAGAAGAAGAGTCGAATGTAATTGCAATGGTGCATTTTGCTATGTGATAGCAAGACTATCCATGTTATCTCTGAGAAGATCTGAAACCCTCTTCTCTACTATTGAGCATATTCAAGATGAAGATGCTAGGAGAAAATACCTCCTTGAACTGCAGAAATTGGTTACAAGGCAAAAGGAAGAGAAGCCTAAAGTAACTCCTTTTAGCATGAAACAAATCATGAGCAGTTTGATTCAAAAAGGAAGAACCCTCGATGAGAAGAACTTAGAAGAAATCAATTCTCTTAAGGAGGATATAAAGGAATTAAGTCTAGACTTCATAAGATTGAGATAGAAGCTATCACTGAAAAACTTCTCAAAGAAGTTAGAAAGGATGAAGGATCCTCTAAAGCCGCTATTGCTTTGGATAATGAAGAACATGAGGCAGATGCGGATAATGCGGATAGCGAAGCAGGTATCCATGCTATTGCAAAATTAGACCTCGAGTTCTCATATTATGATTAAACTCGTTATTAATGATCATTTAACTCTTAACAAGATTGCTTTGTTAGATAGTGGTGCGGTCGAAATTGCATTATTGAAGGATTAATTCCTACTAAGTACCTTACCAAAGGGACTACCAAATTATCTGACGCCACGGTGAGCGTATAATTATTGATTATAAGTTATTTGATGCTCATATTTGCAATAATGGTATATGCCTTAAAAATGATTTTGTTATAACTAAAAATATTATGAAGAAATTATATTAGGTATACCATTTATTACTCAAATAAAACCATATATTTCGATTTTGATTCTATCAAAACTAAGATCTTAGGAAAAGACATTTCATTTCCTTTTATTAAAACTCTTTCTCACGAAGAAAGTAAATTTTTATAAACAAACTGCTTTTAGAATTAATCTAATTTCCAATCATTTGTTTTCTTAAAGAAGATATAAAAATTAAGAAAATTGAGCAAATTTTAAAAACCAGGAATGGTAACTAAGATTTCCAACTTGCAAAAAACTTTTGAAAAGGAAATTTGCTCAATTTCAAATGCATTTTGGGTCGGAAAAGCCCACATCGTTGATCTCCTTATATTGATGGATTCAATGAAAAGGCCATTTCTACAGCTAGGCCCATTCAAATGAATCATGATTTAATGGAAATTTGCAAAAGGAGATTAATACTCTTTTGGAAAACAATATTATCGGACCCTCTAAGTCTCAGTGGAGTTGTTGACCTTTTATGTCAACAACGGCTGGCGAGAAGGAGAGAGCTCTCCTCGACTAGTTATTAATTATAAACCTTTAAATTACATTTTAAAGTGGATTAGATATCCGATTCCTAATAAAGGGATCTTTTAAAGAGAACTTTTAAAGCTAATATTTATAGTAAATTTGATATGAAATCGGGGTTTGGCAAATTGATTTCCGAAAAGGATAAATACAAAGCGCTTTCAATGTCCATTTGGACAATATGAATGGAGCGTTATGCCTTTTGGGCTTAAGAATGCCCTTGAATTTCAAAATATTATGAATTCCATCTTTAATCATATTAGTCATATTTCAATTGTTTACATTGATGATGTACTAATCTTCTCGAGGACATTGATTCTCACTTTAAACATTTAAATATATTCTTTAAAATTGTTAAACATAATGGTGCAGTGGTTAGCGCCAAAAGATTAAACTTTTTCAAACAAAATTAGATTTCTTGTTCATGATTTATATCAAGGCACTTATAAACCCATTTGCGAGCCATTGAGTTTTACGATAAATTCCACGATGTCATCTTAGACAAAACTCGATTACAAAGATTTTGGGTAGTCTTAACTATGTTGCGGACTTCATCCCAAAGGTAAAGACAGGTTTGTAAACCATTATATGTGAGGCTTAAGAAGACACTGTTCCATGGACAAAAGAACAAACCTCATGATTATTAAGATTAAAGAAATGGTTAAGAGTTTGCCTTGCTTAGGTATCCCTAATCCGGATTCTTTTATGATTGTTGAGGATGCTTGGACATGGTTATGGAGGATTCTCAAGCAAAGAGAACACACGAAAGTCATGAGCAATTAGTTCGTTTTACTTAGGAGTTTGGAATTCCGCTCGAGAAAAACTATAATCTTATTAAAAAGGAAGTTTTAGCTATTGTCCTTTGCATTACTAAGTTTCAAGATGATTTAATTAATAAGGAATTCTTGCTTAAGGTAGATTGTAAATCGCTAGGAAATTCTACAAAAGGATGTTAAAAATCTTGTTTCCAAGCAGATATTTGCTAGATGGCAAGCTTTATTGTCGAGTTTTGATTTCCAAGTTGAATATATCAAAGGAAGAAAACTCTCTCGGATTTTCTAACAAGAGAATTTTTGCGGGGAAAAGCATGAGGCGGTCATAAGGCGGGATTTGGAACAAAAGGCCTTTCGAAAAGGGAAAAGCAGACAAAGCCTTGACTGCTCCTTTTGTCGAGCCATCTTGAGCGGCCCAAATAAGTTTTCGGCTCTTGCTAGCCTACCTCCTATCCATCCTTCTCGGTCATAAGTCCTTTTCCATCGCTACCACCTGGCGCATCATCTTCCAGTCCCTTGATTCTTAAGAAACCCTTTCTTAAAGAATGAGAATCATGTTCATTTTCTCCATCAGAAAACCTAGATTTTCCTCCCCCAAACTAAAGACTCATATACAATGAAAGCTCAGAAAGCTTTAAAGCGATCTCACCATCATCAAACAAATCCAAAGAACGTGAAGTTTTTGACATTGTTACTTTGAGTTAATCCTATCCTTGCACTTGACAAGGAATATGAAGGATCTGAAGTCAAGCACTTACTAAAGCCTGTTATACAAGCGGGAATTATGTGAATCTGAGAATCCACTAAAGACTAGAAAATATTATGAGTTTATTTTGGTTGATATAGGATCCATAGAAGTGGAACATAAACTTAGCCATGATTGAATCCGGATAGCATTGCATATTCCAAATTCACTATTAAAAGAGTTTTTCTCCATTCATTGGATAGTCGATCATTTATACTCGATTAATATTTCAAGAGAACATAGGCCTCAAACCTATAATTGGTATGATTATAAAAATGCATGGTTTAACTTTCTATACTTAAGGCCAACCACGCTTTGGTTTGTCAAGTATAGCCCGAATTTTCAAAATCGATTATCCCTAGATGGTTCTACGAGTGGTGGAAGCTGTTTTGGAGAAACGAAAGGTTTTGCCAAAATTATTTTCGAATAAATATAATCGGTTTCAAATGAACAAGACATCTCTACTTTGCGAACACATTAAATTGTGCAAATATTTCATCCAAAAGCAGGTATCTTTTATTATCGATTGGACTTTTTGATTCGTTATTTGTGATTAAATATCTCTCAAAGAGATACTCATCAAAGGATGGTCTCGGCTCCCAAAGAAGGCATTCAACGATCTTCTAGCCTCTACAAGTGACAAAAGATCATCTTCCAAAATGATTTGAAGAAAAGGCTTCAAAAGGCCTTATGGACTTAGATGAGGACAAATCCAATGAAGAAAGCGACCTTGCGGTATTTGAAGAAGCCTCGTCCCAAAGTGATGATAATGGAGATATGTTAAGGCCAAAAGCTTTAGCACTATCTTATTCAGATCCCTTTTATGATTAGTTTAATAATCCAGTAGAGGATGTCAAAATCCGAAATTACTGACCCTTTGAATAGAGACTCAAAAGTCGGAATTATTAAAAGGGAATATCTCTTGATTATTAAATTATTCAGTGGAGCCAAAAGGAATCCCAACTTAGTAATGGCCACTACTTTCCAAAAAGCGATATTGATGGTCAACTTTAATAAAGCAGAATCTCTTTTCAAAAGAAGATGCTGACAAGATTAAAGAAGATGCTTTCTCCAACCAATAAGAGAAAAGCACATATTCTCCAATCACCCTCCAGAAGTCTATATAAGACTCATTTGTAAAAGAAGAAGGCATCAGAAATTCCACACTAGATTTTCTTTTAGCCTTTGGTATTTGGTTGTAATGTTTTCTCTTTTCGCTTGGATGTTTGCTTCCTTTTCCATTGCAGTTTGAATAAAAGAAGTGAGTTCTTGTATAACTTTCTCTCTTGTTTATATTTTATTTTCGCTTGGATGTTTGCTTCCTTTTCCGTTGCAGTTTGAATAAAAGAAGTGAGTTATTGTATACTTTTCTCTCTTATTATTACTGTTAAATGCTACGATCGTTTTGAATGGTATCAGAGCCATATTAGGCATATTTAGCATGTTAATAGTAATGTTAATTATAGCCATGGACGGCTAAATCATTATGCCAAGACTGTACTTATGAAATGATACTTAGTTACTTAGCAATTTAGCAAAGTTATCTCCTTGTTATACAATATGAATTTGCAATTCTTTAACTGTAAAAATGGAGTTCATGTATGGTGATTTAGGAAAGGTGTTGAGAATGTTTCAAGTAGTTGCGATGCCGATAGGCGGTCGTTAAGCCAATAAGACAAAGTGTATCGCAGGTACTTTACTTGAAAATCTCTTGTAAAATCCATAGTCCTTAATGTAAAATCCGAGTATGAATCCATAGTTACTATATAAGAATTTGAAATTTCATGTTGTATGACTAGTTGATATCTTTACTAGAATGCTTAGTTTCTTTTTATCGTATCATTAGTATAGTCTAATGGCATTCTCTCTATGGATAATAGGCGACATCTTATTAGTCTGTTAATATATCTATTTCTAAAGCAGAAATGATTTACAAAATTGGTCTATCCTAAAGAGCCATTTGAAAAGATTTACCGATTAGGTAATTTTTCCATGTTTAAAAATACAATATTAAAACTTGTGAGTCCACTATTGCTATCAATAATTAAGCTTGAAACTATTAAATTGTTGTTATCTGTGATATTGATAGATATAGGAAGGAATTTAAATTTCTTCATATTGGACTTGTGCAAGTTCTTCATTAAACCTCTTTTCCGTAAAGGCTTGAATATTCCTATTTGTGCACTTCTTAGAGATGATAGACTACTTAATTTTGATGATTCTCTGTTAGGAGTATTAGAAAGTAACCTAGCTTATGGACCAGTTTACTTTAACTGTTATCCTAATTTTACTGTTGATATTCATGATCCTAATATTATTGATACTTTGACACTTAATGTCAAAACTAAGAACATGAATAGTAAAATAGATGCAGAGAAATTCAGTAATATATCGGGTATATTACAAGCTTATGAAAACCACAATAGCCCCAAAGGCTATTGCTTCTAGTGTTAAAGGAGTCACTATGCTTATGGAAGCTAACCAAGAGCATAGTACTACTTTTGTCCCTAGACTCCTTAAGTGGACTGATATTTTAGCTGATGAAGAATGGAAATTTGATTCTATTACGAATCCAACCCTCAACCCTAAACCCTAAACCCTGAACCCTAAACCATAAACCTTAAACCATAAATCCTAAACCATATACCCTAAATATAAACCCTAAACCCAAAACCCAAAACCCTAAATCCTAAACTTTAAACCCAAATCCTAAACCGTCATCCCTGAACCACAAATCCTAATCCATAAATAACCTTACTCACCTACCTCACCTATCAGACTCTCTTGAACCTAACCTCCCTAACCCAACCGAAATCTCTTAAATACCCAAATCATGACCTGAACCTCATATTCAAACCTAATACTATCCTGGGCCTAACCCTCCTCCTCTCCTACCACACCACCCCCTTCCCCTCTCCTCTCTCCTCCTTACCCAGATCATCCAAAAAAAAACTCAAACCTACCCTAAACCTAAAAATCATCTCTTAAAATACCTAAACCTTCTTGTCTGTCTAATGACTAATCCTAAACCCTATTGGACCATCTTCTACCTAAACATATGCTAAATCCTGGTCTAACTTACCTCCTACCTCCCTTTCTCTCCATGACCCAAACCTTCTCCACTCCTAAAATCCTAAATCCTACTAGAGATACCTCTCCACTACCTCTCCTTCCTCTCACTATAATCTATAAGATTCACTAAACCCAATCATTTCCTCCTCCTCCTCTCATCCTATAAACTATCCTCCTTATATCTCCTCCCAGGATACTCCTCTTCTTTCCTATCTATTATCCCCAATCTAACAAATTCTTAATTCCTCCCCTCCTACCACTAATACTATCTTTCCACTCCTCTAAATCCTAACCCACTACCTCTGAAAACAAAATCATACTCTATCTTTTACTCACATAACCTACCACATCATCTCTTAGCCTAAATCTAAATCCTCTCCTACCCACCATCCTTAAATACATAAACTACCCATATCTAAAATCTAAACTCGACCTAGTCATCTGGTGCTATCCTCATCCTAAACCCTCTTTTTTCTGCCCTCCTATTCTACCATAGTAGGCATCCAATCCTGGCCTTCCTTTCTATATATTTTCCTCCACTCTGACCTCTCCTACCTTCCTAATCCTCCTAGTGCTAATCCTACCTCTTCTCCTAAACCAAATACCCTCCTAGCCTAACTCCTAACTTCATTTAACTTTAAACCTAAATGCCTACCACACCTACAAAAGTTAACCTACCCTATTTTAAAATCAGATAAAATCTTAATGGCCAGCTTAAATCCTCCTATACCACCTCCCTAAATAAATATCCCATAGTTCATTTACCCAACCTCTTAAACCCTTTTCCCACCTTAACCAAATCATCCTAAACTATCATCTGAACCTAAACTATACGTTGGCTAAATCTCTTTATACCTTCACCTACCTATCCCATGCTCTAATCCCTAAATAATAATCCTTCACCTTAAAAATTCCTCTCTTGAACCTAACCAGTTACTTGGGCCATCTCCCAAATGACCCTTGGAAACCTAAGATCATCTAACCTATCATGAGACCTAAAGAAATGTTAAAGAATCCATTCATTTGCTATCACCACCAACCCTTGACTCTCTAGGCCTATACCTCCCATTTCACTAAATTCTAAAACTCTCCTACCCAAATCATAACCCAAGAACCTCTCCCATCATCCATGATAACCATGACCCTCCTCTTGCCTCTGCAACCAAATAATTAAACCACCTGGTCTCCATACCTAAACCTGATCATATCCACTGCCTAAATACCTCGGGTTTAAATACTCCATACCACCATTCCTAAACCTGAGCTAAAAACCTATGTTAAACCAACCCTGTGCTACCTCCTCCCTACATATTCTAAAAAACCTTATTGTAATATCTAACTCTAAAGCCATACCTTTAACCTAAACCCACTGCTAAAATATAAGAATCTAAACCTAAAACATAATTTTACCCTAAACCTAAACCCAACATTCCTAAATATCTTTTCCTTAAACTTCTAAAACTTTACCATCCTAAAATCATGGCCTTAACCTCCTCTCTTAAACCACCTACTTCCCAAATCAAAATCCTATTTCTAACCTAAACCTACTTCCTAAACCTCCTAAACCCTAAAACCCACTAATCTCTCTAAAACTAAACCTCTCTTAACCTAACCTTATACTCACCACCCAAATCATAACAAACTCTAAACCTAAACCTAAA